>JALPQI010002236.1:0-91285 GCA_025490895.1 Thaumatotibia leucotreta
CTCGTATTGAATATAATTCATAAAATTAACATATTGTACCATCTCTCCCATATTCAATCATATCACATTTATCACAGCTACAAATCACGCAGTAGCGAAAATCCCGTTAGTTTAAACAAATATAGCCAAAGAAGTCTAATATTAGAAGAGGGGGCGACCGCGGCTGCGGCCTGCGGTGTGCGGTCGCCCTCGCGGCGAATAAATAAGGCCGGCAACGAACCTGAATTTGTTTAATTGTTGTAATTAAAACATGCGCTTCGTACTGCCAATGTGGCTTTATTTGTGTATGGTATTAAAAAGTCCGTCTAGCACGAGTATGGCACTATAGATACTCGTGCACGAATTGGACTATCACCCTCTTTCTAATTGTATTGATGAAAGGGGGGTTTCTCGTCGTGGATGAAAGGCGCTAATTATCCGGCAGACTACAATATAAATATCTATACTTTATTTAACTTATAAAAAAAGGAATAGATCTGTAAGCTAATTATTAGTGTTATTTCGTTGGTTACGATTTCGTAACGGTGTAAATCGCTACGACGTTAAGTTATAATATTTTTATAGCGATTACAGATATTTAATTTTCACGAAGACTTCTTTGTTATGTTTTACGCGATCACAACAAACCTTTACTATGATATGAAGATATAAGTAAAACAAAAGGAATCCGCCATAGATCCGGCTGCTCAAGCCAAAGAGATAGTAAGGGCAATCCTTCTCTGCAAACAGGCCCCTGTCCACGAAATACGTACGTAGCTATTCTCACTGCATGCTATAAACACAGCTGAAGTGTAAGAATTCTATGGTTTGTAAATTGTAAATTTAAAATATCAGTCTTCGTCAGCCTCCATAGTTGGCAGCCTAGTTGGTAGTGACCCTGCCTACGAAGCTGGAGGTTCCGGGTTCGAATCCCGGGAGGGCATTATTGTATTTATTTATCACAAATATTTGTTCCTTGGTCATGGCTGTCTATGTATTTAAGTATCTATCTATATGTATCTATCTATTATACATATATATCGTCGCTTGGTACCCAGTGTACCCACATCACAAGCCTGAATTGAGCTTACCGTGGGGACTAGGTCGATTTGTGTAAGATGTCCCAAGATATTTATTTATTTATTTATCATTTGTATTTTATTAACTGCTGTTTGCGTTTTGTTAAGTCTTTTTTATGTTATTTGTTAATTAATGAGCGTCTAATCCGAAATGCTGTTTACCTATAGTTTTATACTATTTCTACTTATTATCCGTCGTCATTGACATATATTTATGTCAGAGATGGTAAAATGTAGAGGTTTATAGTATTATGTTATGATTGAAGAAAGTAGTTACATTTAATGTTCATTGCCAATATTGCTATTCACATACCTAATAAATCGGCAGACTGTAAGTATATTGACGACACACATTTATTTACACTTTAGTACCTGCCTTCATATTGAGTTATAATAGATTGTAATCAAATCCCATTGGACAAGCTTGTGAGTATTTAAATAATAAAATAAAATGTCAAGTAATAGCGGAATCGAACCCCTCTCGTCAGTACAGACGAGCTGGCAAACACGGCAGAGCAAACGGTCTCCGTAAACAAGAGCTGCACACAGACGCTGCACTTGGGTACATATTTAACTGCACTGGCCCTTCCTAGCTCCCCCGTAATACCGAAAGAGAATTCAAAGAAAAAGTATCGTGAGATAGGTTCAGTAATAGATAGCTTATTCCATGTTATGTTTATGACAAGCAGTTAAATACCTACATTTGACATACCAAATATACCAATCAACTCGGTCAACTAAACAGTAATGTTATTTGATATTCGATTGGTATGTGACTTATGTGCACTATATCTGTTATTTAGATTGGTTTTGGAAGCTAGATAATTCGTACTCGTAATAATAATAACTGTCGAATGTCCTTTATCGACACACTAAATCCAGTTACCTATTCATAACTTTACCAAAGTACTATCAGTTTAGCTATCGTTCAAAAATAATCCGATAGCACAGATATAGTTATCCAAAACACAGCCTGGGATTTAGTATAATCAGGTAATCAATATCATACAGGACACGATAAATGGTATCTGTTGTTGAAGACTAACATATATAACTGTAGAACTTAATCGTGTAACATTGATGGATCGTGAGCTCGAGTGTAAAAGATGTAGATAAAAGCTATGCTGAGAATGTTCTCACAACGGTAATAAAAATCAAAGAAAACCTCTTCATATTTCACTTGAAAGTTCCTTAATTACCGATAACACTCATTAACATATTTATAATGTAGTATCGAATAGTTAAACTCATTATGTTGCCGTAGCATCCGCGCCCATAAAATAAATAATTTGTAGCCGCCGAGTCCACGTGGACTGCTGCAAGATAAACGCTGTAGCGATTTAATGTACCTGTTTTGATATTAAATTATCTCGGTATTGATGTTATTATCCAAAATAGCGGTTGATATCTGGCGTTTATAGCTAACTACGGTTCGCCGAGCCGTCGCTGCGAACTAAAAATATAATCGATGCTCATCCGCGCGGAACTAACTCGATACTCGGGAGCGTTCGATTTTAATAGCATTTTTTGGAACTATATTCACATTCATGCGCTTGATATTTCGCAGTTTTATAGAACCAATATAAATATTTTAAAATCGTTGCTTCTCGCAATAAAACATTGATGCAACATTGAATATCGTTAAAACCATCTCAGGTATATAGACGCCTTTCAATCTTGCCTTGCGTAATCATCGATGAACTTATTAATCGGGGCGGAGTTGTTTCAATTTGTTTATTTGTGTTTGATAATTGTTGCTGTAATGTTACATATAATATTAGTTGTCACACGCTATTGTTCTTGTTCATACACAAATACATGTGTTAAGCGATCGGAGCCCGCGGCGCCGGAAACGCGAGTCATTACAAGCGGCTCGTTAATGTCGGCAAAAAACCGTGCTGCACGCTGATTGGTCACTACCGCTGCTTGTGAAACTATCTAGTGTAAAGCCTACAAATTGGCCAATTCAGCATATTGAAGAATTCGTTCTTATTATTGCTTTTAGCCACGTGAACAGACAGTTTATCAACAAGCTCTTAATATTTTTTACATGCGTTGCACCAATCGAATTTTTGCGCATTAAAATTTACCGCTGCCTCTTGACCTCTTCAGAAATTCCAGTAATCAACATCGGTATAAATAAGCACACTTGAAAAAGTGCCGAGTCAAAAAGGCTTTACGCTTTAGCGAAAAGCAAGATACACAATGGGCAATAAACGTTTGGCGGGACCTAAACAAACAGGGGTAGCTAGGAAGCTGGCTCTTTGTTTGGCGAGAAACATTCGAGTCAACACGAGAGGACATGGCTCGGACGCGCACTATTGTGACCACATGCCGCTGCTATAGCCTTGTTTGCGTCGCTCGACGCACGCAACATTAAGCTATCGGTAATAAAATGACAATCGCACGATCCGATACTCGGGATCGATGCCATTCGCATGTCAAGCGACCGTTTTCGTTGTGCTTTCATTACAATGCGCGATCAATCCTTGAATACTTAATGATTTGTCATCGGTCGTGAAGCAACTCGATTTGTCGTGTTAGAATCCAATTAAAAGTATAGCGGCAGGCTTAATGTTTGCAAAAACTTGCTTATCATCCATTAATAAGAATATAAAACAGCCTGTTTGTAGTTTTATGGACATTTTATTGGGACCGATGAATTAAGTTACGTTACAGACTATTTAAGTGCCAATTAAACGCTACTGGCTATGATATTAACATTGCAAGTGTCTGCGGTATAATCGCCAGATGGACATTCTCTTTTCTGTTAATATGATTGTATATAACTGGAAGCGACATTAATGATTGACAGCAGCACTTGTCCGCCACTCGGTGATCCACTGGATAGCAATTACGTCTCTGATCGGGGCGACAGTGTTACACCGAGATAACGATGTGCCTGATCACTACCTCCTCTAGCCGCTTTTGAATAAACTTGTCCTACATAATTACACTCTTTGCTTTAATGAATATCGACGGCGGCGAGCGCAGGCGCGATCCGGTTCTCCGAGTATCGGGCGTTCGAACTCCAATTATTTTAAGTAATTTATAATGCTGTCCTTCAGTAGCACTTTACTCTTGATAAATTGACTACATGTGTTCCCACATTACTATTTGTCAAATTTCTTTTTACCGTAAACTATGAAAACATTGTCAGCATAATAAGCAGAGTAGTTAAGACCATTAATATGTAAGGTGCAATTAGAAAGCTAACGACCCGCGAGGACAGTGGGCAGGAATATGTAGTTACATTATTGATGTGCGCCATCCAGCCGCTAATGTACCGCGGCAGGCTGTGTTTAAACAATTATTGCTGAGCGAATGCGATACGAATCGATGATAATGTTGGCCTCTGTCTGCTGCAATAATAGCCCATTTATCGACTCGACTGCCATTTCGCCGGAGGAATTATTTATTACCGCGCCATAAGAGCGACCGCGTCGTGGCTTTTAATACAATAGTGGCCTTTACGAGACTGCTTTGTTTAATAAAGTGTGGAAACTTCGCCGCGAAGATAACGTGCATGAAATAATTTATGAAACGGAGCCTCGACGCGTAATGAAGGACGCGACCGCAGTTTACTGGGAAGCGTCCGGTTTAATTTCACAAAACAATCGCGGTAAAAGTTCAGCGGGCGGAGTGGTCGGGACGGAAAAGTTGCGAGCTCCCGGTCGTTTCTTCCCCGGCCACCGAGGCGTGGACGTCCCGCTAACACAAAACAGACATAACAAATTTATGTAGTAACGTTCAAGCACTCGCGTCCGCTTATTCCGCGCCGTGTGTGAAGTCGACATTCGTTCCGGGAGGGAAGACAATAAATTGCACCACGTGGCGCGGCCGCGCCTCCATTTAGGTCAGCCTCGCCGCATGCGTTGCACTCGGTTGCATTTGCAAGATAAGCGAGACTTCTTGAGAATTCGCATTACCATTTCAACCACCGTACGTGTTAACTATTAAATTTAATGCTCACGCCGAGCACTATCAGTTTACTGTTTGTAAAATATGTGCTCCGTTGGAACAGTGACAATAAAACTGTGGTAAACTTTTTTAATTTCCCAAGTGACTCCTGCTCTCGTGTTTAAGAGCCGACGTGCACGACTCCGATTAATTTAGATATGGAGGTTTAAATGGAGGGTAGTGCGGGGACAAATGGAGCGTCACCGCAGGCAAGATGCAGTGCCAGATTAAAAGCTCAACCGACTAAACCACGTGAAAATCGCGCAAAAAGAGGAGTCACGGGCGGCATTAGCGGATGAGTGTCGGAGCCATTAGTGCAGCCCTCGCCACCCCCGGCGCCCGCTCACCCTGAAACCCAACGTTCCTCTTTTATTTCTCGCGCGGGATGAACTCCTTAATGACAAACCGTACTATATCTTTTGTGGAGAGCTCGCAAAAGTACGTATTTTTGCGGCTCTTTTGTACGCCCGCTTTTATTCCGCCGCTCGTGGCTGCCGGTCTAGCTATAATTATGTACGTGCCACTGCAAATGGTACGAGATTTTTCGACTTGTAAAGTCAATGAAATGTTTTAATCTCGAGGCTCTTTGTTCGTGTCTATTGGACGGCGTAAGCACGGCCCGATATAATGGGAATGCAATGGGATTATGTGCTGGTTTCGGTCGGAACTGAACCCACGAAGCCGTGAAAAGTGGTCTCTATCACATTATCCACGCATCATGGATGATTACACTGGGGCTATTTTATGATAATACTATACGTAATAAATTTGAACATGCATAATTATGTTTTACGATAGTGTTACGTAAAATAAAATTTACCCTAAAATTTATAGGCACATACATAAAGTCAGAATAAATTAAATTACAGTTTGCAATCAATTTAATATTATATTAACCTTATTATTTGTCGGAAGCTAAGAATAAGAAGCTGTAATGAAGTTAGTTCCCATTAACAGATCGCATGTCAAGTTAATGTAATCTATTTAATTCGCGTCCCAGAAACTCAATATAAGCGAGATAAATAAAATGAGTTCTCACGGTCTGCAGTGTTATTCACTAAAGAAACCGCCTTGCTAACAGCGCTGTGTCAGCGCTGCGGCAGCGTCGAGCCTAAAAATGGTATTCACTAATGCACTTTAAACGACACTAGCGCTCGGCGACGAATGCGGCGTGAGCTGAAACTACACTGCGTCGAGAGTTACCGCCTACAGTTCGACGATGAGCTGTCCTACGTTAGTGAATACCGTTTTTCACAGCGCTGCGCTCTACGTCGAAGTGAAGGCTGTCTCGTCGTCGAGCTCGTTGACGAACGCAGCGTCGAATGTGTGAATAAGAGAATAGCATAGCTGAAAGCTAGGTCTGTTTAATGCGGACACGATGTAGCTCGGCGAGGCATCGGGAGGGAATGAAAATGTAATTTGCGGTAATTCGGGTTGTGTCGCCTGCCGCCAGCGCGGTTACACCGCCAATACACGCGATTTATAAAACACTATTTTGCCATTTTCCGCACTTTGCAGCAACGTGTTAATAACACGTTTACTTAACTGCAAGCTGTTTACTGTATGACTATGGTTGACAATTTTGATTTCCATGATTGGTAATTGAAAGTTAATAATATACCTACTACATATTTGAGATTAGGTACACTGTCAGTTAACACTATGTATGATGCACTTAAAATAAATATCCATCATTCTATTCTACATAGGTACCTAGGTACCTACATCAGTATCATTCTCCGAGATCCACGGGTAGTGTACATACAAATGTTCATGTACAACGGTACACATTTACGTAAGAACAGGAACTGGCTGATAGGTGCACGTTGTACATGTTAGACGATGAACGCTAGAAACTACAGATATGTATTCGCAAACGAGTCTTGCGCTTTGTGTGGCTGCCATTTGCGGTGCCGGCGTCGACGCAGAATTGTACAGCTCATCCAACACGACAGAAACACCCTGGCTGTAGATACCTACTGTACCCGCATAGGTATCCTACATTTGTAACATTTGGCATATGTGGATACGCGACACGCTTAGTGCTCTTATTTTGCTTCTTACATTGTAGTGTAACGATTTGGGACGGACAGACGATGAACTAGAATAACTATTAGGAGTACCTATCTATTGATAGCGATGTTAATACTTACCAACAGTCGGCGCAGATTTGTGATTATTTTAAAGCTAATATATACTTAAGCTCTTATTGTGTCAGTTTCTACGTACTAAGATAACAGGGTTAATACGCATTAAAATAGTGAATAGGTACATCCTTTATTCGACTCTTGCAACAAACAATATTCTACAACTCCAATTCTCATACGTACTTACAACTATCGAAGTTCATAAAGAGCAGTTCCGCAGTAACAAGGCAGTAGCGACAAACAGTCCAGCTATTTAGCGAAGCGGAATAGAAGTGCAATTTGCGGTGCAGCGACACCGCCGGGCGACGCCCTTTATGCAGCGCTGTTGCAGCGGAGCGTGCGCTCCTCCGCGCTGAATGGGGCTGCTATTCCGAAGGACAAACGGCTGGGGTAGAATAGCTTACTCGTAATTGGTAACAAGTGATCTACCGTCCGAAACTTTCTGAAATTGCAATGAGAGAATCGGAAACCATTTCTTCCAAGTTTCAATCGTTTTATAAAACCACACTCGTTTTTTCAGACCTCTACGATACCAGTGGCATAAACTACTATTTTGTTTTTAAATTTCAGAAATTTCTGATCACTTGTTTTGGAATGTATGGCAATATTATCCTGTCAATTGCGAATCCAAATTTATCAAGTATTAAGTATCAAAGCAGCACATATTCAGAATTACGTGAGCCCTTAAAGATTAAGTGACGGGACCCTCTGTTGCCATTCACTAACGCTCCGTTCATGATTGAAACGAACCGATGTAATGGGACTGGAGTCCTATAGGTACCTACACATTTTTTTATTATTACATTTCTAGGGAGACGGAAACACTTATTGTGTGAATCGATTGCTGCGAGCTCTACTTGTTGGTACTAACGAACGTCTGTTTCAAATAATAAAAACAAAACGAATCTCGAAAATGAATTTTCGTTTTCATTCAAACTGAGTAAAGCTTTTAGCGCCGGGACTACCCGGAGTAATCTCTCTGCTCTGTTTAAGTAGTTAAAACTGAAAAGTTGTTTCTGCAAATATTGTAATATGTTTTCTTTAAAATACTAGTGTTGGTGGAGGCTATTGTTTGTTTTAATGTACCTTCTTAACTCGATCGAAATGGCCGTAAATAAATATTATAATTTGCTTATGAATTTAAATAATTACTTTATTTATCTAAGTAGGTAATAACTTTATTAATTTTAATTATTACCTACTTATAGGTACTTGATAGGCATGACGAATATTTAATCTATCTAGCAATCATAATTATATGATTTACGCCCATATCTGCCTGTTCCGGGTAAGCTTGCCATCGATCCGTAATCCGATTAAACAATTATGTAGCTTTACGCTACGCACAACCGCCGACCAATTATAATCGGCGTGCTCATGAAATCAATCGGCACTCATAAATATCATTTTGGGAAATCCGTACTGAATAAAATTTAATAATTAATAAAATCGGCTGACGCAGACTTCGTGTTTACAGGGTCATATTAAACGCATCATACTCCGCGGGCTCATTATGTTAATTCGTGCTCGATTCACAGCGGATCTGTGAATAAAATTACTGTGCATTTAAACGTAAAATACACGTACAAAGCCAATGAATATGGCACGCCAATTATTTATCATTTCATTCATCGCATATTGTTTATCGTGTTAATTGTATCTGTGCTACGATGCAATTTATTTGATCGTATATATAATTATCAATTTTCTTAGCTTTGATTTGTGGTGAAAGATATGGTTTAGCTATACGAGTATGTGCTAAATGTTTACGACCTGAGTGCACCTGTACTCGGCGATGAGAAATACTAAGATCTCAGTACATAAAATACTACGAGTACGAGATATAAGTACACACACAATCACAGCATACCTAGAACTAGCAGTCAGTACCTACGATATGTATTCAATAATACAAACTAGTGGCTCACACGCGTTACAATGACACGAATTGTGTAGCTAAAGGGATCTAACAACGTTTACGATGTTTAGCTGATTCTCAATGTTTGTGGTTGCATTTGTTAAAACGACAAAACCGAACCACTAACCCACGACTTCTACTTTTAAGAAACGTCACTGCTGTCAAGCAACAAAATGTCACGTCCAAATAAATAAGAGTGCAATCAAATACTGTATTGGAATGTAGCAATCTTTTGGTGTCATTTGTATGTAAAATACGTCCAGTTAGCGTTAATTTAGCCGATGACAGCTTTTATTGAATGTAAATGTTGATATTATACAAAGAAATAGATCACTGAATTCAAATTGCTCTCAATCAATCTGTGACCGTTTAAATGTCATGTTTTTATTCATGTTATCTGGACTATTTTATGATTCCGATGTTCGACCGCGTGATCGTCGTGTCGTATCGTGTTTCTTGGCATGGAAACATTTGAGAATTAATGCTCGATAACGATTGGTCATAACATCGAGAACATTTCAGAACATTTGAGCATCGGAATAACTCATACTGTTTTATTCATTCCATTGCTATAATCTTCTGGAACATGAAATGTTTTACATGCATCTATTATGTGGATAATCACGTACTTTGATTACAATGATTACAGTATGTCTCTTTGACATATAGCTACTTTTAGTCATTTGTAATTAAATTCTACTTGCCTATATGAAATTAGACGGTTGGTGATATTCATCTAATTAGATTAATGAAGGCCATACGTGATTATTCCATTGATTGTTAATCTAATAAGTGCCTATTTAACATGGATTTTTCTTTTCAGACGGAAATAGCAAAAAGGCTGAATGCAATAATAGCTCAAATTTTACCGTTCCTGTCACAAGAGCACCAACAGCAGGTGGCCACGGCCGTGGAGCGGGCGAAACAGGTCACTATGACTGAACTCAATGCCATAATTGGGGTAAGTTTATTTAACCATTCATAACGAATTTACTGCCAATTCTGACATAGAGATACCCATTTTAAACTTGCTACTGTAGCTTCATTAGCAATAACTCGTAAATCGAATGTAAGGCACAAAAAAATACCTAATTAATCGCCGGAAGTATAAGTAAGCAACTTACAATTGTCCCAGCAAAAACTGCAACGAGCAATCAAGCGTGTAATCTATGCCTTCACTGAGTACAGTCTAAACGTTATATTGCGCGTAACATCGTTAGCAGTACAAATTCACGAGCGCAGCTTTTCATGCGAAACCGATTAAATCTACACGTGTCTTGTTTGCACAGCAGTAGGTTGGTTGTAAATGCGAGCGTGGAATGTTTAGCGACTACTGCTCTACGTGGCATCTGTCCAAACAGTCCACTCTTTGCTTAGTTATGCGACTGATTGCATGACTAGCTGCCTCGCCTGTCTCGACCACGATGACAAACTGCTTTTTTACTTAAAATAATTACTCGAAATATAATTAAGCTTGCTTTCAATTCGTAATAAAACTGTAAAAGACTTGAAAACTTGAGCAGGTACGAAACTCGAGTGGATTCTATAAAAGCGCTTTCAACAGGTCGAAAGTTCGGCGCTCGTTAATTAAACGATCTTAGACGATCTGGCCGCGCGCCAGCCGCCTGATAAAATTACAGCGAACTACAATGTCGACCAATTTATAAAGAAAATAATAATTTATTGTACTAATTTATCGTGATGACCCCGCCGGTAATTATTAGTGCCGCGTGTTTTACGGCTTTACACATGTGAAGCGGCCATTTGTCACCCGCGTGGGCGACCAGCGTATCAGCCGAATGACTCCGCTGTTAGCATTTACATACGAGATGCTAACCACACCTTTCCAGGCGTGAATTAGAGCCCGTCCTCAAATTGCCGCACTAACTAATTTCACGATATTCTAATTGTACTTTTTGAGCGAAGCGGCGTGAGCGCTTCATCGCGACGGTCTATTACACTCGAGGCTTCTCGCACTCGTGCCAAGTCGTTAGTGCGACCTATTCTCGCGATGTGTTAACGCTTGGCATGTGTTAATGTAAATAGATACCTATCTATTAGTTTTGTAGATGCGGGGACTGAAATAAATCACTTTAAAGATAATGAGGGCGAAAATAGTGGTGGAAGTCACTTGACGTTGCGCCGTCTGTGGCTGGAGCCTGGCTGCGTGCCAACTCGATCACACGGACCACATTGTTACCACCTCGGCCTGCGACTGATCTCTTCCCTATTTTTAAAACCAGTACCACCCACAGTTCTATAATTAACTTGGCGCAGTTTAATAGAAAGCTGATTTTGTAGCAAAATTAGCAATAGATTAGCGTCCTACTCATATTTGCAGATAGATCTTTATGTGTCGTTGGCTTCGTATCAAGAATCAAATAAATGGTTTGCGCATATTCGCACATTTCATCCGTAGCATCGCCAGCCAAGTTTATGTCCCACATTACAATTCTTCAAGCAACAAATCGTAAACTCTATCTCGTAAGCGTCTCGGGTATTACCATCTCGGTCTTAAAGAACCTTTTATGCCGCTTATACGGTGCGAAAACACCTTGAATATGAGAGAATCTACCTGCCTAAAGATCCCCTAAGTATTTGCTGAAGGTTCAACGCCCCGACGAGGATTTACCTATAGATTTACTGAACAGCTTTCGAGATACCGGCAAAACGCAATATCGTCTCCCCCTATAAAATACTCTAATTTAAATAAAAAAGCTGCGCCACCTTCCGTATGTCGGTCCTTTTTTATTACGAACCTTTTTTATTTTCGGGTCAGCTAGGGATCAAAGGGGCTCTCCCCGGAGAGTGGCCTCCCCGGCCCGTCTGATTTGCGACGATTCCACCGCGCGCCGATTTGTGAAGAGGGAATACTCTTCAAATTGGGGACTCTGTTTGCCTGCCTATTAAAATCACTTACCGTCTTGCAGAGTGCTCCGTTTCCAAATTTAAACGTCTTGCTTTTGTTAAAGCTTTTGTTTACGATCCTCTTGTTTCACTTTAGGCGCTTTTATATTTGTTGTCGTTGACTTTAATCGTATTTTATTTAAATGGTTTCAGTTTTTTTTATGACTTTTTCCGTAACGATTTATGAATACTGTCTGAAGCAGTACTTGTCTGTTTCAATCTACGAGTATATCAAATAAACTGGCTTCTTATTGAGTCGAAAGAGGGTAAGGTAGAGAAATGCGTGTTGTGTAGGGTACGCACTCATACGGTGACAATATGGGGTAAGCGCGGCTGATAGACCCGCTGAGCACAGGTCGGGTCGGGAGGCTCGTTGCGTACCGTTATCGGCAGGCGCATCATTTCTCGTTCTGATTTTATTCCGCACCACCGGTTTGAGGGGAGGCTCCGACCTCGAGGTAATAGCTTCCAGACACTCGCACCCTCTCATGTTCAGCTATACATGACACAAATGTTCGCATTGAAACAATATTCACGAAACTCCCGATCAATACCAAGACGCTCCCCGTCACATACAGATGCACGAGCAACCCACATCGAACGCTTTATGACTAATAATCTAATCAGAATTTACGATACGTTTATTTGTAATAGAAAATCTATATCTGCGATAGTAATTGTGCGGAATAAACAAGTGTATTATGTATCTCGTTTATGCAACATTATCTCTCGAGATAGGTGCGCAAACACGAGTGCTCGCCGTGTAAATAGAGCGTATCTGTTTCCCCGTCGATGGCTCTATAAACAAGCGAGTCGCGAAAACATTTCTGTCTAGTTTACGTCGGTTCTCGCGCCCTCTGATAAAAATTACGACGAGAATAAATCGGGGTAGCGGCGAGGAGTTTGAGAGGGGAAACATGAATTTGTCATTTTTTCCGAGGCACGTTCGCGGCGGTGATAAATATTGCATGGGATCGTGTAGCTCCTCGGTATTTCTTGTGCGTCTGCCCCGCTCGGCTACCGCATTAACTTTTCCCCGTCGCTTAGGCGCTTGTTTTTCAAGCAGTGAGTTAGGGCCGGGGCTGTCGTCGCTTCCAATGAAATTATGAAATCAGTTTTACGACTCATCCGGCTCACGAGTTTTTCTTTTACCTAAGGATTTATTCATTCCTTTTTCAGCTTGTCGTATTTGTTGTGGTCTTAATAGGTATTTCAACAAAACATCATACCTACTCTTCTGTAGCGTGACAAATGGATAATGACACTTTATTTAAAAATAATACAATATCGGAAGGGAGGATAACGTTGTTCGAATCAAATTACATCTAGCTGCTTAATGTGCCTTAAACTTTATAATGTACTATTTGTGTTTAACTGTAAGTGATAAAAGCAATTATGTTGAAAGTGTAACATGTGTGTTGGCGCGTCGCGTGTTGCCGGCTCGCGTCTAATGGTGCGTTAGCCGCGCCCCCACCCTGTCTCAATAAACTACCCTCTTTGTAGCTTATGTCGTCGTTTTATGCCGTTCACGGGCGGGTGGTTTGAGGCACAATATCGATAGTTATCAACTGTGATACAATGGGGACGGACGGCTATCAATGTTGTCATCCTAATTCTTTGTTGATCCTTTCAGTTACATTTTCTATTACGGAATGTTGCTTTTACTAAGCCTGGACAATCAATGTCAAATATATCAGAACATTGAATATAAAATGTAAATCTACAGGCGATATGTTTCGGAGAGCCTAGGTCTCCATTATCAGACACTGAGCCCGAGTTCACTTTTCGCTACTCACTTTTTTCGCTTGGAGCCGCGAAGCGTGAACGCGCATGGTAATTGATTGACGCATGTGATTTTAACCGTTTAATTACTATATTTTTATCAGAACATAGCCTTTATTTTTAATGTGTTCGTGTCACCCTGCGATATATTTAGATCTAACTCGTAAATCTCTGCGTCACACTTACATTGCAACATGCTATTACAGAGATCGTCTAACCCATTAGGTCATCAATAAACTTTAATTGCCAATACCACTGCGTCAATTGACAAAATGTAAAGCAATCAATCAATTGTTTTAAAGCAGCAGCAATACCTTAATCCGACAGCGGCGGAGCAATCGCTGTAATCGCACTTTAATGTGCTCCAACCGCAAACTAACTGATCTTAATTATTCCGGCGTTAGAATGGAAACTTTCCTCGTCTCTCGATAGAACTATTAAAACGCAACTAATTGTGGGTTAATGATATAGAAACAGATTACCAGCCACTTATGCTACTCGGAGTGCTCTAATTGTCCGAGCAATAAAAAAGCAATAAGCATTATCGTTAAGTAACTCGTTTTATGGTCATCTGTTGGTTCTACAATATCAATGTTCTAGATTTTAAAACTATTCATCATAGCTTAGTGGCATTTTATTAGAGCTATTACGCTTCACTCACTCTATATAGGTACCTACTCCTAGTTGTACAACGTTACAGTAATCGCAATAGTATTCTTTGTTTTGTAAATCCGTAACCCGCTCAGCGCAGGGGTCCCGAGTCCCGTATTTGTGTCAAAAGCTTCCCGGTGTTCAGGGAAATATTTTGACGCAAAAATCTGAGCTGTACCGCACGCTATCCATTTATAAATCGAGAGTAATCCCGCCGAGACGCGAGCGCGGATAGAAGCCTAACATTTTCCTTTACAAATACCTGCAACCCTTGCCAATGTAATAATGTAGACTCCCGACTTTGAGCCAACATCAATTTTGATTTGTAAATAGAAGCCATTTTTAATTGGATTTTAAATAACAGTTCAGGAAATGACGTCCTGATCCTGTAGCAGTGGGGGTTCTTAAACCAGAGGGGTTACTCCATAGAGAATAAGCACTGTACAAATTAATATGCAAAAATGCGTTATTAATGTTCTAGCCATCACATTCAATTTAAATAATAACAAGAGTATCACATGTATCTGAGAAAGGAAACAAATAACGTAACTTTGTACCTGTTGTAAGTATTTTTACAAAGATTGCCTGTCGCGCCTGCCTCCATCTATTTAATTCCTACGGGACCATGCCTCCACCCATATTTAAAATGTCTGATACCTTGTGATTTCTCTCTCTGCTCGCTTACGTTTGAATAACAAATTGACCTTGGTAGAAACTGGAAGGATTCACTATTCTCCAAGGAATTATTCAATCTAACCATTAGCATACCAACCTATTCGTAATATTTTTAGGCTGTATCATACGTATAGATACAATCCCACAGATATTATTATCGTATCAAATATATCTTTAATATGTCTAGCATTTGTCTTACCATTATTAGTTAGGTATAATAATTCTGAAAGATACTTAATATAACTTCTAGTTCATAATATAATCCCCGTAACACCAGACTCCTACGAACTTAGCTGGATATACGCAAACGTCGTTAAGAGGATCAAGTTTTAATCCCTAAGGCTGCTTTGCTCTTTAATCACGACTAAATTATGCGCTTACAAAAATGTAACGAACTCTGCGTCTCAAAAGCAAATAAGAGTAAGTGCCTACGGGTTCATTATTTTTAACTGTCTTCCTGCTTATGGTTGATTTACGATATTGTCATTCATAAGAATCTGTGAGGGAGATAGGGTTACCACCTCCCAACTAAATAAACAAGACGCCGAGACAACCAACTAACCCTTCTTCACTCTGACGCATTAAACAAATATTATTGTACTCGGCATACATATTCTGATTTCAATTATTAATACTCGTATTTACGAAATTTCAATGAACAATGCCCTCTGGCGTTGTACGTTTAGGAAATGTGTAATTGCGTGCCTATTGTTATTACTGGTGTTTATAAAATAGCTCGTACAGATAGAAATAAACATTGCTTAGATTATTAACGGCAACAGATGGGGAATACAATAGAGATTACGCGGCAACCCTGTCGACATGACTAGGGTTGTGCAATGTGCACGTAGGGGGTAACCCGTGTCGAGGAACCGGTCGGTAACACGGGTACACGGGTGACAGGTAACGCGGGTGCACACGGTAATTACGGCTTTGTTTGTATAATTTCGAGTGCTAGGACCTCGGCCCACGCTTTATGAATTTATGGCGCATGTTTAATGAAACGAGGTGAACTACTATGACCTGAGAATTAGTCTTGATACTGCACTGCTTGTTTTCTAAATGATTATATGCTTGCAGGCATACATTTGCGTAATATTCGCGTCGTCTGAACTTTATTATGTCACTTTAAGATTGCTGTAGATTAAGCACGATTGTAAAAGCTATACTTAATATAAATGCCGAGTGCTAAATTTGCGAATTTGCGGAGTCTTGTTTCGACGTAGTAATGTAGTCATTTATATCCGTTTATATCAAGTTTCATAAAAGATACCACAAACACGTGTCGCTTGTTATGCCTGCTAAACAGATTATTTTCGCGTTTATTTGGTCTCGTGGGGTCTGAGGAATCGGACCAAAAATATAATTGGAATTTAAAAATTCCCTTTTGTAGAAAAGCACTCTAGCTAAGTGGCGCTCGCCACCTTTTGACACACAATAAATCACAGCCGTGAGCGGCCAATAAAAAATATGTTCCACCCTCGGCGAAAATCCAATTAATTTTCGGCCGCTAAAAAAGAACGTGCTCGTCCGACCGGAAAAAGCTTGGCGAGTCGGAGATGAGTGCGCGGGGCGGGGCACGGAGCGAGCGCAAGCGGGAGCGCAAGCGGGAGCGGAGAGCGGGCCGAGACAGATGGGCGGGCAACCACTCGCAGTGTATAATAATAACGTTAAACGAGACGAGATACGAACGGGAAGCGCTGGAAAAGTGGAAAAAGGGGAATAATGGAGAAGGAGTAATCAATTTCGCTCAGTCGCCGCCGCCGGCGGAGTTCTCATTTAAAATTTAAAATATCGCGGCGGCAGGGGGCCGTGGAGGACTTTTAATTTGGGCCGGCTACGGTTTAAAAATGCACGACGCTCTGCGGTGACACATCAATTCACTTTGACTGTCGGCACTCCCAACTAAAATGCTTTTTTTACACTTTAATCAGAGTAGCTGATTTGCGTCGCGCGAAGCCCATGCATAAATTGGGCTTTTGCAATCACGTATTAATCTCACTACCGCGCCCGAGCTTTAGTTACCTGCTCATACGACGTCTACTGCCACCTGTGCCACCCTTGACCCCCCCCTTTAGTAAAAACCCATACTGTTTTAATTTATTTACATCAAACGGATGCAAAATGTAAAATCACCCCTTTATAGACATCCAACACCTATTCAAGTACACTTACACGTACCAACCCTATAACGGTTATAATAATAGCACTTCCATTGTTATATCCGATCCGGTCCCTTTTGTTGTATTCTGCTGAGACTTTCAGAGGGTAATTGTGTTATAAACTTTTTTCTGATTTGTTGAAATGTGACAGCAGTGCCTAAATAATAACAAATTACCAACCGAAACAAAGTAATCAAAAAAGTTTTACAATTAGCTTAACTTATGACGATACCGTTTGCAAATGTTTTTCTTTATACACTTCCACTTAAATGTTTTTAAGACGGGTCGGGCAGGGTGCCCCACTGCCTAAAATAATTAACATATTCGCTTCTTACAAGAGGAACTTAATGAGTCAGAACGACTTAATGAATAGGCTCCAAATTATTTATAAAAATATGTTTTCTGCTAGATCGTGTGCCAGTGACAAACTATGACGTACACTGTATACAGGATGGCCAAAAAATAAGTGCATTCCCTTTGCCAGTGGGGTTATGGGACGCTGAATATACACCCTTAGAGATTTTTTATTATTATTTCTATTTTCAGAACTGCTAGTACCTCGTTAGTGAGTACCTTGTAGTACCAGTTTACGTACATAGTTAACTGTAATAAAAAAAAATACTCTTCGTATCTTCTGAAACTTCATCAAAGCCCCTAGGAGCCTATTCTCGAGTCCCAAAAGTTCACAGGCAACGGGAATACCTACTCAAATTTTTTGGCCATCCTTTATAATGAGTAGAAACCAGAAAAAGTATATTCATCCCTATTTTTGGGGTTGCAACTAGTACCTTTTACTACCACCTAGTCTTAGTCAGCCTCTGTAGCCTAGTTGGTAGTAACCCTGCCTACGAAGCTGGAGGTTATTACTCGTATTTGTGTATTTATTTATCTCAAATATTTGATCCTTGGTCGTGGCTGTGTATGTATTTAAGTATCTGTACGTATGTATCTATCTATTACTCGTATATATATCGTCGCCTGGTACCCACATCACAAGCCTTAACTGAGCTTACCGTGGGACTAGGTCGATTTGTGTAAGATGTCCCAAGATAGATAGATAGACCTATGATTTTCGAAGTGTCAAAAGTGTCAAACCCTGACAAATGAACATATTGTTACAGCAACAAAGGCCGGACCTGCCACGGTTGCTGCAGCAGATGCACGCGGCACACCTCCCCACGCACGGCGCGCCGCCGCTGCCGCTATTGGGCCAGGGTGCGCTGCCACCAGCGGGCCTGCTGGGGCTGGGCGTGCCGCACCATCCGCTCTCCGTGCTGGCAACCAAGCCACCTGACCTACATCGACCCGATGACAAAGGCAATGGTAAGTGAAACACGAAAGTCCTATTAACGCATACATCTGCCTGTAACAGTTCAGGGTGCTTAGACAAGTTGCCAATCGCTAGCGCTTCAGCGTCAGTCATAAGCGAAAGGCAGCTAACTGTCTTTGTCGCACTAATATGAAAGAGTGGCAGAGAGGGAAAACTACGATACGCTACTAAGCGCTAGCGACTGGCAACTTGGCTACGCATCCAGTACAGCTGGCGTATGATGGTTCCGCTTTTGTCAATTGTGCTGCGGATCACCTTCGCGCTTGCATACTTGTTAGAACGTGACATGTCCGTGAAGTTGACCGCCCCAAACTTTTTGCCCGCAAATAACATATCTATATCGTTAGTTCATCGTTGGTTCACGTTAGTTCAGTATATGAAATCGTTAGGACCCGATTCCAACATACGTTTTTTTAAAAAACAAAATGGGGGGGGCAGCTTCACGCTGCCCCCCCAAAACGAATTTTATGAATTTCATTGACTGCAATCGATAGATATTCGTTAGTTCACCTCAATTCGGCACATAATATCGTTAGGATCCGATTAGAAGTATTTTTTTTTTTAATCAAAGTGGGGCGGTCAACTTCACGCTACCTCCCCAAAATGGATTTTATAGTTTTTAACGATTACAATCGATAGATATTCGTTAGTTCATCTCAATTCGGTACATAATATCGTTAGGACCCAATTAGAAGTATTTTTTTTTTTTAATCAAAGTGGGGCGGTCAACTTCACGCTACCCCCCCAAAATGGATTTTATAGTTTTTAACGATTACAATCGATAGATATTCGTTAGTTCATCTCAATTCGGTACATAATATCGTTAGGACCCGATTAGAAGTATAGTTTTTTTTTAATCAAAGTGGAGTGGAGAAATTCTTCACTCTACCGCACCATAACGGAATTTTCAAATTAAAATTACAGTAATCGGTAGGTATTCGTTAGTTCTAACTACTTCGCTAAGACATATCGTAAGGACCCGTCTGATTCGGCCAGAAAAAAATAAATTAAATCCACAACTTACGAGCAACGAACGCTTTAGGTATTCAGGTTAAGTCCAATTATTCGCACCCGTTTGAGATCCTAACGATTCTAATGGCTATACTAATATCTAAGGATCATATTGGATAGATTGACATTTATTATTTGCGGGCAAACTCACAGACTTGTCCACAATTCCTTGTTATTTTTTTCTGTAGAAGCCTATAGGAAGGCTGTTTTCACACACGTCCTGCTGGCAAACTATTAACTTTGTCAGCAAATAGTATACCTACATCGTAAGTGCATCATGATTATACGTAAGTAAAATATTTTAAAGCGTTGAAATCCGAATAAATTTTTTTTTAACAAAATGGAGGCGGTCAACTTCACGTAAATCTTTCTGCCAAAACTATCAACTTAACCCGCACATAACATACCCGAATCGTTAGTTCACCATTTGTGTGCGTTAGTTCAGTATATTAAATCGTTAGGACCCGATTCCAACATACGTTTTTTTTTTAAAACAAAATGGGGGGAGGCCAGCTTCACGCTGCCCCCCCAAAACCTATTTTATGATTTTCATTGACTGCAATCGATAGATATTCGTTAGTTCATCTCAACTCGGTACATAATATCGTTAGGACCCGATTAGAAGTATTTTTTTTTTAATCAAAGTGGGGCGGTCAACTTCACGCTACCTCCCCGAAATGGATTTTATAGTTTTTAACGATTACAATCGATAGATATTCGTTAGTTCATCTCAATTCGGTACATAATATCGTTAGGACCCAATTAGAAGTATTTTTTTTTTTTTAATCAAAGTGGGGCGGTCAACTTCACGCTACCCCCCCAAAATGGATTTTATAGTTTTTAACGATTACAATCGATAGATATTCGTTAGTTCATCTCAATTCGGTACATAATATCGTTAGGACCCGATTAGAAGTATAGTTTTTTTTTAATCAAAGTGGAGTGGAGAAATTCTTCACTCTACCGCACCATAACGGAATTTTCAAATTAAAATTACAGTAATCGGTAGGTATTCGTTAGTTCTAACTACTTCGCTAAGACATATCGTAAGGACCCGTCTGATTCGGCCAGAAAAAAATAAATTAAATCCACAACTTACGAGCAACGAACGCTTTAGGTATTCAGGTTAAGTCCAATTATTCGCACCCGTTTGAGATCCTAACGATTCTAATGGCTATACTAATATCTAAGGATCATATTGGATAGATTGACATTTATTATTTGCGGGCAAACTCACAGACTTGTCCACAATTCCTTGTTATTTTTTTCTGTAGAAGCCTATAGGAAGGCTGTTTTCACACACGTCCTGCTGGCAAACTATTAACTTTGTCAGCAAATAGTATACCTACATCGTAAGTGCATCATGATTATACGTAAGTAAAATATTTTAAAGCGTTGAAATCCGAATAA
This sequence comes from Thaumatotibia leucotreta, assembly GCA_025490895.1. Taxonomy (NCBI): domain Eukaryota; kingdom Metazoa; phylum Arthropoda; class Insecta; order Lepidoptera; family Tortricidae; genus Thaumatotibia; species Thaumatotibia leucotreta. The sequence goes on from JALPQI010002236.1 coordinate 21,012, forward strand.
ATTTTTTTTTAACAAAATGGAGGCGGTCAACTTCACGTAAATCTTTCTGCCAAAACTATCAACTTAACCCGCACATAACATACCCGAATCGTTAGTTCACCATTTGTGTGCGTTAGTTCAGTATATTAAATCGTTAGGACCCGATTCCAACATACGTTTTTTTTTTAAAACAAAATGGGGGGAGGCCAGCTTCACGCTGCCCCCCCAAAACCTATTTTATGATTTTCATTGACTGCAATCGATAGATATTCGTTAGTTCATCTCAACTCGGTACATAATATCGTTAGGACCCGATTAGAAGTATTTTTTTTTTAATCAAAGTGGGGCGGTCAACTTCACGCTACCTCCCCGAAATGGATTTTATAGTTTTTAACGATTACAATCGATAGATATTCGTTAGTTCATCTCAATTCGGTACATAATATCGTTAGGACCCAATTAGAAGTATTTTTTTTTTAATCGAAGTGGGGCGGTCAACTTCACGCTACCCCCCCAAAATGGATTTTATAGTTTTTAACGATTACAATCGATAGATATTCGTTAGTTCATCTCAATTCGGTACATAATATCGTTAGGACCCGATTAGAAGTATAGTTTTTTTAAATCAAAGTGGAGTGGAGAAATTCTCCACTCTACCGCACCATAACGGAATTTTCAAATTAAAATTACAGTAATCGGTAGGTATTCGTTAGTTCTAACTACTTCGCTAAGACATATCGTAAGGACCCGTCTGATTCGGCCAGAAAAAAATAAATTAAATCCACAACTTACGAGCAACGAACGCTTTAGGTATTCAGGTTAAGTCCAATTATTCGCACCCGTTTGAGATCCTAACGATTCTAATGGCTATACTAATATCTAAGGATCATATTGGATAGATTGACATTTATTATTTGCGGGCAAACTCACAGACTTGTCCACAATTCCTTGTTATTTTTTTCTGTAGAAGCCTATAGGAAGGCTGTTTTCACACACGTCCTGCTGGCAAACTATTAACTTTGTCAGCAAATAGTATACCTACATCGTAAGTGCATCATGATTATACGTAAGTAAAATATTTTAAAGCGTTGGAATCCGAATAATTTTTTTTTTTAACAAAATGGAGGCGGTCAACTTCACGTAAATCTTTCTGCCAAAACTATCAACTTTTCCCGCAAATAACATACCCGAATCGTTAGTTCACCATTTGTGTGCGTTAGTTCAGTATATTAAATCGTTAGGACCCGATTCCAACATACGTTTTTTTTTAAAAACAAAATGAGGGGGAGGCCAGCTTCACGCTGCCCCCCCAAAACCTATTTTATGATTTTCATTGACTGCAATCGATAGATTTTCGTTAGTTCATCTCAACTCGGTACATAATATCGTTAGGACCCGATTAGAAGTATTTTTTTTTTTAATCAAAGTGGGGCGGTCAACTTCACGCTACCTCCCCAAAATGGATTTTATAGTTTTTAACGATTACAATCGATAGATATTCGTTAGTTCATCTCAATTCGGTACATAATATCGTTAGGACCCAATTAGAAGTATTTTTTTTTTAATCGAAGTGGGGCGGTCAACTTCACGCTACCCCCCCAAAATGGATTTTATAGTTTTTAACGATTACAATCGATAGATATTCGTTAGTTCATCTCAATTCGGTACATAATATCGTTAGGACCCGATTAGAAGTATAGTTTTTTTAAATCAAAGTGGAGTGGAGAAATTCTCCACTCTACCGCACCATAACGGAATTTTCAAATTAAAATTACAGTAATCGGTAGGTATTCGTTAGTTCTAACTACTTCGCTAAGACATATCGTAAGGACCCGTCTGATTCGGCCAGAAAAAAATAAATTAAATCCACAACTTACGAGCAACGAACGCTTTAGGTATTCAGGTTAAGTCCCATTATTCGCCCCCGTTTGAGATCCTAACGATTTTAATGGCTATACTAATATCTAAGGATCATATTGGATAGATTGACATTTATTATTTGCGGGCAAACTCACAGACTTGTCCACAATTCCTTGTTATTTTTTTCTGTAGAAGCCTATAGGAAGGCTGTTTTCACACACGTCCTGCTGGCAAACTATTAACTTTGTCAGCAAATAGTATACCTACATCGTTAGTGCATCATGATTATACGTAAGTAAAATATTTTAAAGCGTTGGAATCCGAATAAAACTTTTTTTTAACAAAATGGAGGCGGTCAACTTCACGTAAATCTTTCTGCCAAAACTATCAATCAACTTTGCCCGCAAATAACATACCCGAATCGTTAGTTCACCATTTGTGTGCGTTAGTTCAGTATATTAAATCGTTAGGACCCGATTCCAACATACGTTTTTTTTTTTAAACAAAATGGGGGGGAGGCCAGCTTCACGCTGCCCCCCCAAAACCTATTTTATGATTTTTCATTGACTGCAATCGATAGATATTCGTTAGTTCATCTCAATTCGGTACATAATATCGTTAGGACCCAATTAGAAGTATTTTTTTTTTAATCGAAGTGGGGCGGTCAACTTCACGCTACCCCCCCAAAATGGATTTTATAGTTTTTAACGATTACAATCGATAGATGTTCGTTAGTTCATCTCAATTCCGTACATAATATCGTTAGGACGCGATTAGAAGTATAGTTTTTTTTAATCAAAGTGGAGTGGAGAAATTCTTCACTCTACCGCACCATAACGGAATTTTCAAATTAAAATTACAGTAATCGGTAGGTATTCGTTAGTTCTAACTACTTCGCTAAGACATATCGTAAGGACCCGTCTGATTCGGCCAGAAAAAAATAAATTAAATTCACAACTTACGAGCAACGAACGCTTTAGGTATTCAGGTTAAGTCCCATTATTCGCACCCGTTTGAGATCCTAACGATTCTAATGGCTATACTAATATCTAAGGATCATATTGGATAGATTGACATTTATTATTTGCGGGCAAACTGAACTAACGCACACAAATGGTGAACTAACGATTCGGGTATGTTATTTACGGGCAAAGTTGATAGTTTTGGCAGAAAGATTTACGTGAAGTTGACCGCCTCCATTTTGTTAAAAAAAAGTTTTATTCGGATTCCAAAGCTTTAAAATATTTTACTTACGTATAATCATGATGCACTAACGATGTAGGTATACTATTTGCTGACAAAGTTAATAGTTTGCCAGCAGGACGTGTGTGAAAACAGCCTTCCTATAGGCTTCTACAGAAAAAAATAACAAGGAATTGTGGACAAGTCTGTGAGTTTGCCCGCAAATAATAAATGTCAATCTAGCCAATATGATCCTTAGATATTAGTATAGCCATTAGAATCGTTAGGATCTCAAACGGGTGCGAATAATTGGACTTAACCTGAATACCTAAAGCGTTCGTTGCTCGTAAGTTGTGAATTTAATTTATTTTTTTCTGGCCGAATCAGACGGGTCCTTACGATATGTCTTAGCGAAGTAGTTAGAACTAACGAATACCTACCGATTACTGTAATTTTAATTTGAAAATTCCGTTATGGTGCGGTAGAGTGAAGAATTTCTCCACTCCACTTTGATTAAAAAAAACTATACTTCTAATCGCGTCCTAACGATATTATGTACGGAATTGAGATGAACTAACGAACATCTATCGATTGTAATCGTTAAAAACTATAAAATCCATTTTGGGGGGGTAGCGTGAAGTTGACCGCCCCACTTTGATAAAAAAAAAAAAATACTTCTAATCGGGTCCTAACGATATTATGTACCGAATTGAGATGAACTAACGAATATCTATCGATTGTAATCGTTAAAACTATAAAATCGATTATGGGGAGGTAGCGTGAAGTTTACCGCCCCACTTTGATAAAAAAAAATACTTCTAATCGGTTCCTAACGATATAATGTACCGAGTTGAGATGAACTAACGAATATCTATCGATTGCAGTCAATGAAAAATCATAAAATAGGTTTTGGGGGGGCAGCGTGAAGCTGGCCTCCCCCCCATTTTGTTTTAAAAAAAAACGTATGTTGGAATCGGGTCCTTACGATTTAATATACTGAACTAACGCACACAAATGGTGAACTAACGATTCGGGTATGTTATTTACGGGCAAAGTTGATAGTTTTGGCAGAAAGATTTACGTGAAGTTGACCGCCTCCATTTTGTTAAAAAAAAGTTTTATTCGGATTCCAACGCTTTAAAATATTTTACTTACGTATAATCATGATGCACTAACGATGTAGGTATACTATTTGCTGACAAAGTTAATAGTTTGCCAGCAGGACGTGTGTGAAAACAGCCTTCCTATAGGCTTCTACAGAAAAAAATAACAAGGAATTGTGGACAAGTCTGTGAGTTTGCCCGCAAATAATAAATGTCAATCTAGCCAATATGATCCTTAGATATTAGTATAGCCATTAGAATCGTTAGGATCTCAAACGGGTGCGAATAATTGGACTTAACCTGAAAACCTAAAGCGTTCGTTGCTCGTAAGTTGTGGATTTAATTTATTTTTTCTGGCCGAATCAGACGGGTCCTTACGATATGTCTTAGCGAAGTAGTTAGAACTAACGAATACCTACCGATTACTGTAATTTTAATTTGAAAATTCCGTTATGGTGCGGTAGAGTGAAGAATTTCTCCACTCCACTTTGATTAAAAAAAAACTATACTTCTAATCGGGTCCTAACGATATTATGTACCGAATTGAGATGAACTAACGAATATCTATCGATTGTAATCGTTAAAAACTATAAAATCCATTTTGGGGGGGTAGCGTGAAGTTGACCGCCCCACTTTGATTAAAAAAAAAAAATACTTCTAATTGGGTCCTAACGATATTATGTACCGAATTGAGATGAACTAACGAATATCTATCGATTGTAATCGTTAAAAACTATAAAATCCATTATGGGGAGGTAGCGTGAAGTTGACCGCCCCACTTTGATTAAAAAAAAAATACTTCTAATCGGGTCCTAACGATATTATGTACCGAGTTGAGATGAACTAACGAATATCTATCGATTGCAGTCAATGAAAATCATAAAATAGGTTTTGGGGGGGCAGCGTGAAGCTGGCCTCCCCCCCATTTTGTTTAAAAAAAAAACGTATGTTGGAATCGGGTCCTAACGATTTAATATACTGAACTAACGCACACAAATGGTGAACTAACGATTCGGGTATGTTATTTACGGGCAAAGTTGATAGTTTTGGCAGAAAGATTTACGTGAAGTTGACCGCCTCCATTTTGTTAAAAAAAAGTTTTATTCGGATTCCAACGCTTTAAAATATTTTACTTACGTATAATCATGATGCACTAACGATGTAGGTATACTATTTGCTGACAAAGTTAATAGTTTGCCAGCAGGACGTGTGTGAAAACAGCCTTCCTATAGGCTTCTACAGAAAAAAATAACAAGGAATTGTGGACAAGTCTGTGAGTTTGCCCGCAAATAATAAATGTCAATCTATCCAATATGATCCTTAGATATTAGTATAGCCATTAGAATCGTTAGGATCTCAAACGGGTGCGAATAATGGGACTTAACCTGAATACCTAAAGCGTTCGTTGCTCGTAAGTTGTGAATTTAATTTATTTTTTTCTGGCCGAATCAGACGGGTCCTTACGATATGTTTTAGCGAAGTAGTTAGAACTAACGAATACCTACCGATTACTGTAATTTTAATTTGAAAATTCCGTTATGGTGCGGTAGAGTGAAGAATTTCTCCACTCCACTTTGATTAAAAAAAAACTATACTTCTAATCGGGTCCTAACGATATTATGTACCGAATTGAGATGAACTAACGAATATCTATCGATTGTAATCGTTAAAAACTATAAAATCCATTTTGGGGGGGTAGCGTGAAGTTGACCGCCCCACTTTGATTAAAAAAAAAATACTTCTAATTGGGTCCTAACGATATTATGTACCGAATTGAGATGAACTAACGAATATCTATCGATTGTAATCGTTAAAAACTATAAAATCCATTATGGGGAGGTAGCGTGAAGTTGACCGCCCCACTTTGATTAAAAAAAAAATACTTCTAATCGGGTCCTAACGATATTATGTACCGAGTTGAGATGAACTAACGAATATCTATCGATTGCAGTCAATGAAAATCATAAAATAGGTTTTGGGGGGGCAGCGTGAAGCTGGCCTCCCCCCCATTTTGTTTTAAAAAAAAACGTATGTTGGAATCGGGTCCTAACGATTTAATATACTGAACTAACGCACACAAATGGTGAACTAACGATTCGGGTATGTTATTTACGGGCAAAGTTGATAGTTTTGGCAGAAAGATTTACGTGAAGTTGACCGCCTCCATTTTGTTAAAAAAAAGTTTTATTCGGATTCCAACGCTTTAAAATATTTTACTTACGTATAATCATGATGCACTAACGATGTAGGTATACTATTTGCTGACAAAGTTAATAGTTTGCCAGCAGGACGTGTGTGAAAACAGCCTTCCTATAGGCTTCTACAGAAAAAAATAACAAGGAATTGTGGACAAGTCTGTGAGTTTGCCCGCAAATAATAAATGTCAATCTATCCAATATGATCCTTAGATATTAGTATAGCCATTAGAATCGTTAGGATCTCAAACGGGTGCGAATAATGGGACTTAACCTGAATACCTAAAGCGTTCGTTGCTCGTAAGTTGTGGATTTAATTTATTTTTTTCTGGCCGAATCAGACGGGTCCTTACGATATGTCTTAGCGAAGTAGTTAGAACTAACGAATACCTACCGATTACTGTAATTTTAATTTGAAAATTCCGTTATGGTGCGGTAGAGTGGAGAATTTCTCCACTCCACTTTGATTTAAAAAAACTATACTTCTAATCGGGTCCTAACGATATTATGTACCGAATTGAGATGAACTAACGAATATCTATCGATTGTAATCGTTAAAAACTATAAAATCCATTTTGGGGGAGTAGCGTGAAGTTGACCGCCCCACTTCGATTAAAAAAAAAAACTTCTAATTGGGTCCTAACGATATTATGTACCGAATTGAGATGAACTAACGAATATCTATCGATTGTAATCGTTAAAAACTATAAAATCCATTTTGGGGAGGTAGCGTGAAGTTGACCGCCCCACTTTGATTAAAAAAAAAAATACTTCTAATCGGGTCCTAACGATATTATGTACCGAGTTGAGATGAACTAACGAATATCTATCGATTGCAGTCAATGAAAATCATAAAATAGCTTTTGGGGGGGCAGCGTGAAGCTGGCCTCCCCCCCATTTTGTTTTTAAAAAAAACGTATGTTGGAATCGGGTCCTAACGATTTAATATACTGAACTAACGCACACAAATGGTGAACTAACGATTCGGGTATGTTATGTGCGGGCAAAGTTGATAGTTTTGGCAGAAAGATTTACGTGAAGTTGACCGCCTCCATTTTGTTAAAAAAAAAATTATTCGGATTCCAACGCTTTAAAATATTTTACTTACGTATAATCATGATGCACTTACGATGTAGGTATACTATTTGCTGACAAAGTTAATAGTTTGCCAGCAGGACGTGTGTGAAAACAGCCTTCCTATAGGCTTCTACAGAAAAAAATAACAAGGAATTGTGGACAAGTCTGTGAGTTTGCCCGCAAATAATAAATGTCAATCTATCCAATATGATCCTTAGATATTAGTATAGCCATTAGAATCGTTAGGATCTCAAACGGGTGCGAATAATTGGACTTAACCTGAATACCTAAAGCGTTCGTTGCTCGTAAGTTGTGGATTTAATTTATTTTTTCTGGCCGAATCAGACGGGTCCTTACGATATGTCTTAGCGAAGTAGTTAGAACTAACGAATACCTACCGATTACTGTAATTTTAATTTGAAAATTCCGTTATGGTGCGGTAGAGTGGAGAATTTCTCCACTCCACTTTGATTTAAAAAAACTATACTTCTAATCGGGTCCTAACGATATTATGTACCGAATTGAGATGAACTAACGAATATCTATCGATTGTAATCGTTAAAAACTATAAAATCCATTTTGGGGGAGTAGCGTGAAGTTGACCGCCCCACTTCGATTAAAAAAAAAAAACTTCTAATTGGGTCCTAACGATATTATGTACCGAATTGAGATGAACTAACGAATATCTATCGATTGTAATCGTTAAAAACTATAAAATCCATTTTGGGGAGGTAGCGTGAAGTTGACCGCCCCACTTTGATTAAAAAAAAAATACTTCTAATCGGGTCCTAACGATATTATGTACCGAGTTGAGATGAACTAACGAATATCTATCGATTGCAGTCAATGAAAATCATAAAATAGGTTTTGGGGGGGCAGCGTGAAGCTGGCCTCCCCCCCATTTGGTTTTAAAAAAAAACGTATGTTGGAATCGGGTCCTAACGATTTAATATACTGAACTAACGCACACAAATGGTGAACTAACGATTCGGGTATGTTATTTACGGGCAAAGTTGATAGTTTTGGCAGAAAGATTTACGTGAAGTTGACCGCCTCCATTTTGTTAAAAAAAAGTTTTATTCGGATTCCAACGCTTTAAAATATTTTACTTACGTATAATCATGATGCACTAACGATGTAGGTATACTATTTGCTGACAAAGTTAATAGTTTGCCAGCAGGACGTGTGTGAAAACAGCCTTCCTATAGGCTTCTACAGAAAAAAATAACAAGGAATTGTGGACAAGTCTGTGAGTTTGCCCGCAAATAATAAATGTCAATCTATCCAATATGATCCTTAGATATTAGTATAGCCATTAGAATCGTTAGGATCTCAAACGGGTGCGAATAATGGGACTTAACCTGAATACCTAAAGCGTTCGTTGCTCGTAAGTTGTGGATTTAATTTATTTTTTTCTGGCCGAATCAGACGGGTCCTTACGATATGTCTTAGCGAAGTAGTTAGAACTAACGAATACCTACCGATTACTGTAATTTTAATTTGAAAATTCCGTTATGGTGCGGTAGAGTGGAGAATTTCTCCACTCCACTTTGATTTAAAAAAACTATACTTCTAATCGGGTCCTAACGATATTATGTACCGAATTGAGATGAACTAACGAATATCTATCGATTGTAATCGTTAAAAACTATAAAATCCATTTTGGGGGAGTAGCGTGAAGTTGACCGCCCCACTTCGATTAAAAAAAAAAACTTCTAATTGGGTCCTAACGATATTATGTACCGAATTGAGATGAACTAACGAATATCTATCGATTGTAATCGTTAAAAACTATAAAATCCATTTTGGGGAGGTAGCGTGAAGTTGACCGCCCCACTTTGATTAAAAAAAAAAATACTTCTAATCGGGTCCTAACGATATTATGTACCGAGTTGAGATGAACTAACGAATATCTATCGATTGCAGTCAATGAAAATCATAAAATAGCTTTTGGGGGGGCAGCGTGAAGCTGGCCTCCCCCCCATTTTGTTTTTAAAAAAAACGTATGTTGGAATCGGGTCCTAACGATTTAATATACTGAACTAACGCACACAAATGGTGAACTAACGATTCGGGTATGTTATGTGCGGGCAAAGTTGATAGTTTTGGCAGAAAGATTTACGTGAAGTTGACCGCCTCCATTTTGTTAAAAAAAAAATTATTCGGATTCCAACGCTTTAAAATATTTTACTTACGTATAATCATGATGCACTTACGATGTAGGTATACTATTTGCTGACAAAGTTAATAGTTTGCCAGCAGGACGTGTGTGAAAACAGCCTTCCTATAGGCTTCTACAGAAAAAAATAACAAGGAATTGTGGACAAGTCTGTGAGTTTGCCCGCAAATAATAAATGTCAATCTATCCAATATGATCCTTAGATATTAGTATAGCCATTAGAATCGTTAGGATCTCAAACGGGTGCGAATAATTGGACTTAACCTGAATACCTAAAGCGTTCGTTGCTCGTAAGTTGTGGATTTAATTTATTTTTTCTGGCCGAATCAGACGGGTCCTTACGATATGTCTTAGCGAAGTAGTTAGAACTAACGAATACCTACCGATTACTGTAATTTTAATTTGAAAATTCCGTTATGGTGCGGTAGAGTGGAGAATTTCTCCACTCCACTTTGATTTAAAAAAACTATACTTCTAATCGGGTCCTAACGATATTATGTACCGAATTGAGATGAACTAACGAATATCTATCGATTGTAATCGTTAAAAACTATAAAATCCATTTTGGGGGAGTAGCGTGAAGTTGACCGCCCCACTTCGATTAAAAAAAAAAAAACTTCTAATTGGGTCCTAACGATATTATGTACCGAATTGAGATGAACTAACGAATATCTATCGATTGTAATCGTTAAAAACTATAAAATCCATTTTGGGGAGGTAGCGTGAAGTTGACCGCCCCACTTTGATTAAAAAAAAAAAATACTTCTAATCGGGTCCTAACGATATTATGTACCGAGTTGAGATGAACTAACGAATATCTATCGATTGCAGTCAATGAAAATCATAAAATAGGTTTTGGGGGGGCAGCGTGAAGCTGGCCTCCCCCCCATTTTGTTTTAAAAAAAAACGTATGTTGGAATCGGGTCCTAACGATTTAATATACTGAACTAACGCACACAAATGGTGAACTAACGATTCGGGTATGTTATTTACGGGCAAAGTTGATAGTTTTGGCTGAAAGATTTACGTGAAGTTGACCGCCTCCATTTTGTTAAAAAAAAGTTTTATTCGGATTCCAACGCTTTAAAATATTTTACTTACGTATAATCATGATGCACTAACGATGTAGGTATACTATTTGCTGACAAAGTTAATAGTTTGCCAGCAGGACGTGTGTGAAAACAGCCTTCCTATAGGCTTCTACAGAAAAAAATAACAAGGAATTGTGGACAAATCTGTGAGTTTGCCCGCAAATAATAAATGTCAATCTATCCAATATGATCCTTAGATATTAGTATAGCCATTAGAATCGTTAGGATCTCAAACGGGTGCGAATAATGGGACTTAACCTGAATACCTAAAGCGTTCGTTGCTCGTAAGTTGTGGATTTAATTTATTTTTTTCTGGCCGAATCAGACGGGTCCTTACGATATGTCTTAGCGAAGTAGTTAGAACTAACGAATACCTACCGATTACTGTAATTTTAATTTGAAAATTCCGTTATGGTGCGGTAGAGTGGAGAATTTCTCCACTCCACTTTGATTTAAAAAAACTATACTTCTAATCGGGTCCTAACGATATTATGTACCGAATTGAGATGAACTAACGAATATCTATCGATTGTAATCGTTAAAAACTATAAAATCCATTTTGGGGGAGTAGCGTGAAGTTGACCGCCCCACTTCGATTAAAAAAAAAAAACTTCTAATTGGGTCCTAACGATATTATGTACCGAATTGAGATGAACTAACGAATATCTATCGATTGTAATCGTTAAAAACTATAAAATCCATTTTGGGGAGGTAGCGTGAAGTTGACCGCCCCACTTTGATTAAAAAAAAAAAATACTTCTAATCGGGTCCTAACGATATTATGTACCGAGTTGAGATGAACTAACGAATATCTATCGATTGCAGTCAATGAAAATCATAAAATAGCTTTTGGGGGGGCAGCGTGAAGCTGGCCTCCCCCCCATTTTGTTTTAAAAAAAAACGTATGTTGGAATCGGGTCCTAACGATTTAATATACTGAACTAACGCACACAAATGGTGAACTAACGATTCGGGTATGTTATGTGCGGGCAAAGTTGATAGTTTTGGCAGAAAGATTTACGTGAAGTTGACCGCCTCCATTTTGTTAAAAAAAAAATTATTCGGATTCCAACGCTTTAAAATATTTTACTTACGTATAATCATGATGCACTTACGATGTAGGTATACTATTTGTTGACAAAGTTAATAGTTTGCCAGCAGGACGTGTGTGAAAACAGCCTTCCTATAGGCTTCTACAGAAAAAAATAACAAGGAATTGTGGACAAGTCTGTGAGTTTGCCCGCAAATAATAAATGTCAATCTATCCAATATGATCCTTAGATATTAGTATAGCCATTAGAATCGTTAGGATCTCAAACGGGTGCGAATAATTGGACTTAACCTGAATACCTAAAGCGTTCGTTGCTCGTAAGTTGTGGATTTAATTTATTTTTTTCTGGCCGAATCAGACGGGTCCTTACGATATGTCTTAGCGAAGTAGTTAGAACTAACGAATACCTACCGATTACTGTAATTTTAATTTGAAAATTCCGTTATGGTGCGGTAGAGTGAAGAATTTCTCCACTCCACTTTGATTAAAAAAAAACTATACTTCTAATCGGGTCCTAACGATATTATGTACCGAATTGAGATGAACTAACGAATATCTATCGATTGTAATCGTTAAAAACTATAAAATCCATTTTGGGGGGGTAGCGTGAAGTTGACCGCCCCACTTTGATTAAAAAAAAAAAATACTTCTAATTGGGTCCTAACGATATTATGTACCGAATTGAGATGAACTAACGAATATCTATCGATTGTAATCGTTAAAAACTATAAAATCCATTTTGGGGAGGTAGCGTGAAGTTGACCGCCCCACTTTGATTAAAAAAAAAAAATACTTTTAATCGGGTCCTAACGATATTATGTGCCGAATTGAGGTGAACTAACGAATATCTATCGATTGCAGTCAATGAAATTCATAAAATACGTTTTGGGGGGGCAGCGTGAAGCTGGCCCCCCCCATTTTGTTTTTTAAAAAAACGTATGTTGGAATCGGGTCCTAACGATTTCATATACTGAACTAACGTGAACCAACGATGAACTAACGATATAGCTATGTTTTTTGCGGGCAAAAAGTTTGGGGCGGTCAACTTCACGGACATGAACGTGACGGCATTGGCGACAAACACGGGACTATCATAACATAAGCGTGCTGGAGATAGACATCGTACTCTTTTATATTACCTGCGTATATGGACGCGTTAGGAGGTAAATGCCCATAATCGCCACTTTGTGCAAGCGAATTGGCAATCACAGTATTGTGTCCACTATGATGATGACGCAGCCGCCCATCATCAATCTTCAATAAACGAATGGTCAGTGATACTTCAAGCCCTTAGTTGACTCTTACAATACCCACGGCAAGAGTTGGGGTGGTGACAACTATATTCTTGCCATCACCACAATAAATGCCACTTCACTAGCGACATCTAGTGGAATGTGACAGTCAAACTCAAACACATCCAAAATGGTATATTACCTGCTTTATGAAAGATGAAATCATTACGGAGAAGTTTAATTCCAGAGAGAACAATAATGCTTACTAGGAATCCATAAAGTCCGTTAAAGAGAATACGTACAAATTACTGCAGCTGTCTACACAGAAACTAAGAGCAAAGCTGATTGGATTCCCCAAGCGCACCAATCCTACCCGGAATATCCAACACCCGGTCTGACCGATTTATATGATTATTGGTAGTCAGGCTAGTCAGTCACTGGATCATTCCTGGCCGCAGAGCCTCGGCCGCCTTTTGTCGCCTTGCCAATTATATCCAACAACGGCGCACTATGTATTGCACGACGCACGTCAAAGGCATTTAATGCATAGCCTGAATCGCCCGAGTTTGTGCGCAAAGCAATCGCTGGAGCAATCCTATTACCGCGCACGTACATAGGTAGGGTATTAGTAGTGCATGTGCTGCTACAATTAATTTAAATGCAATAGCCTCAATAATTGGCTCTGTTAGCACGGGTAGGTAGTTAGCATCCCGTCTGTCCGCATGATAGGTAATTGAGGCTGCTCGCTCACTGGAACAATTATTACTTATATCTAATCGAGCATTAAGCATTCATTGAATATTTTACGATTGTGTACAACGCAGATCTCATTAAAAAGCTACTTTCGCTATAATATATTTTATATAATTGGCATAGTAAATTAAAACATTAGCCAGCGCAGACAGCTAGCTTACCTAATTCGTTTTAATTCCAGCAATTTAAAGCGTGGATGAGTTCACGACCGCAGACATCCAAGTCACCCGCAAAATTATGTTTCTAATTGACTAAACTGACAAAGTCATAGAATTCCCACTATTCATCACGTCTACATAAATACAAATACGCATGTACAAACGCGTACGCGAGTTAGGCACTTATTTATTTTAATCCTTGTAATTTAGTAAACATTAAAACGCGGCTGAGTTCGCGACCGCATACACTCAAGTCACCCGCAAAATTACGTTACTAATTGACTAAAACACGCGACGCTCACACCAGCAGGAATAATTAATTGAGGCAAGGTAGAGTGGAGGAGCCCCCACCTGCTCGGTAACTCTTACATCAGTACACCGATAATGGCACAAATTAGCCGGGGAAGTGGCTGGGGAGGCCGGGGGGCGCTAAGCCGGAACATCCCGGAGCGCAGATTACCGCTTGCTTTTGTAATTAACCGGAGCGACGGGCGGCTTCCAAATCCATTTCTGTGTTACATTTTCATTTGTGGCGCGCTCGCCCCGCGTGCTTGGATTATTCGCGCTACGCTCAGACCGCACCTCTCCCCATTGTTTGTATCAATTATATTAATAACTATAAACTAACGTATGGAGTTATAGACTAACACTATTTGCGGCGTATGCTGCTGAGCGCTGAAAAAATCTGTACATGTTATCCGAGCTCAACGCTTGTTTACTTATTCTATCCAAACATTGACAAGTAGCTTCAATTCGGAGAAGTGACTTTTTCATACTTTCAAAGCAATATCGGGCGAGCCATATAGCCGTCAGCGATCCGAAAACACGCAAACAGCGAGTTCAAAAAGCCTCTCGAAGCTGGTAAATATTGAAACAGTAGTGGGATTGGAGACGTCAGGCGGTCGAGGGGGGCTCTAATAGTCTCCCGTGCCACACGACAAACAACGAAAGCCAAACAAACACTTGCTGTATTAGGCACATTCATTTTGGCTCCTCTGATCATAATAAAATGGTTTAGGATGCTTACCGCGTACCTATCTATTACGAAAGAAAAGTCGCCACAGCGAGAATGTACATTATACGTATCGTATAGTTTATTTTATTTTAAATACTAACAGTTTTCATTGCACCTGAGAGTTAGGTAAGTAATTGGAAATAAAATAGCATAAGCAACGAAAAGTAAGCATGATAAAAAGTTACCTATTCAGTCTCATTCACTAGGCCACATACATTATGTACTTCGTTTTCAAGAACCTCTAAGTTATTCCCCACGCACATATCACCATTGATTGATGCTAGACGGCTCTAATTCGAGAAATAAGTCGCAGCAGACGAAGTGGCCGGGTACAATGCACCGCACGTGTGTCGACTCCCGATGCCGATGCTGCATTAGTATGCCTTCGGAGTATCTTAGGTATACGTTTCGTTGCGCAAACTGTGCTTTGGAATAAAATAATTATAAGGTTACGTTTGCAAGCATGTTTTGTGTTTAACATTTTGTACCGCCGCCCTATATACACAGTATAATTTAAAAGAATGATAATTTGTTACGCTAAAAGCCATCAAAACACAAAGGAAAGTTGCATGTTTGCTTAAGTGAGCTTTTTCACAAGAGCGATTTTGTTCCTACCTACCTGCTAAGCTACGCTGTTTAGTCTATTGAAAATGCTCAAAAAATATTATCAAACATGCATCTAAAATTCAAAGTATGCGGCTTAAAAAGAAAGCAGCGCTACTTCATCTGATTAAATTCTTTGAAGAGCCTTTTTGTAGACTTTGAGTTCATAATATTGTTGTGTTATCTACCCCAACCATATTGGTCGGAAAAGGTTCGGTAATTATATTAGCGTCCCTACTGCGGTTAACTTTCTTCGAAGGGTTCCGTCAGAGGGTTCCGTAGGCATCTGACAACTTCTCGGGGCTTCCATTACCGCACATTCTACAACTTCGGAGTATTTCGCGACAGCTTCTATCGAAACTTCGTAAATAACTAAGTACCTAGAACAGTAACATACAGGAAATAAAGTCAAAAATTCTATAGCTAATAAGACGCGTACTAACATACTAAATCCCTTGAGTGTCTTAAAATATTCTTTCTCATAAACAAGACCGTAATATCAGTATTTATCCTTATTTAGCATAACTCAGAAAGCTTCTCATTCCCTTTTAAGGCGCACCTTTAAAGAGCTTTACGAGTATCATTATAATAATTGCTATTAGAAAGTCGAGCAAGTATTCGGCAACCCTGAGGGGATGCGTGGCGACAGTCCCTGCAATATTCATCGAGCACTTTACACCCGGACGACCCGGCTCAATGCCCGGGTACGTCGCCGAGATTATACCTACCCGTATCCGGTTTATAATACGTTTCAATTTCACCCACTTTACCCGCCCGAAAAACAGCTAATTTACCTATGGGTTAACTTTAGTGTAGGTGTTAAACAACTTCTTTGGAACTTAGAATATTAGGTTTTAGATAACTGTGCCGTTGCAGAATTTGTAGCTGATATGCATGCCATAATTATGTATATCTTTCTTTGGAATGTCCGAATTGAATTACTTTGTTCATTATTTTTGAAGTATAGTCGAAGACTAAGTTAGAGCTAGATAGAACTCCCCTGCATAGGTACATAATATGTGTACAGAGGGATCAGGTAATTCTGTTCGCAATACCAATACAAATTCTGAATATGTATAATACGTGCCTACCTAAATATGCAGCTGTCCTCAACTCCTACAATATTTCATGTTCGTGTTAAGTGAAAGTATTTCAATCCATTTAATTGTCTCATTTGTCGACAGGTATCAGCTCTGCAGAGGAGAGGCATGTGAGTACAAACTTTTTCCAATTTAACTGGGGTTGTTAAAATTTTTACGACAAAAAATTTGCTTTGAAAAATTCCCAACAGGCGTTCCTGCTTTTCCATTTTGGAATACCAACGTGCAGGAGCTCGCTCGAACACGTTGATTTCATAACAGGGCACAAGTGGGTGGCGCTATGCAAGTGGCACCCTCTGTAGGGTTGCCATGATGCAAAACCTCCTTCAAAGATTAAGGATGCCTCACGCTTACATAACGCTTAGTACTAGGATCTGGAGTTTAACGTTTTAATTAAAAATCGGGAGCGTCGTTAAATATTTTTAAAGCTTATGTTGGTGACCCTAGTGCAATATAGAAGTATGCTTCACAGTGCGTTGGCGAGGTGTTGCGAATGTCGGGTATCGTGTTACCGCGCGGTGGGGGCGGGCGCGCCTCCCTTGTTGTGCTCGGGTGCTCGCGGCGCACCGCACAGATGTGCCACCGCCGTCGCTCTGCAAGCGAAACGAAATGCATGCGAATCGATCCGTGCCCCCGCTGCTGCGAACATTGTCTTTGTTCACCTAACCTACTTCTGTCTGAGCGCGCCACAAATCTCTCATTTTGACGTTTTGATTTCAATTCCAGTTTGCACGTAAAACTTTTCGGTATCATTTTTTACGTGCTAGTTTGAATGTCTGTTCTGGTAATCATGACAGCGCTTGACTTTGTGAACGTTGGAAGCCCGATAATAAGATTAAGTTGGTAAGGCATACCTTAACAAGTTAGAAAACTTGCGCTCCGGAGTTTACAAGTTTATTCTCCGGTGTGACCCGGTTGGCGCTCGAGCCGCCGATCTGTGCAAACGCGGCGAGCTGAGTAATGCACGGACGCGCCTTACAATTTCAAGTGGGGGTGGGAGGGGGTGACTGCACTCCGTAATAAAGTTTACATAAACCGAGCGTCTTGGCTGCGGCTGGGGGCGTCAGGTTACCCCTCGCCCTACGGATGAATGTTTTTACTGGAATCACGCCGCTGACACACTGTTGCAACTTCGCGTTTATTTGCGAACATCGAACGGTGTTTGATGTTTTGATATGTAGACTCTTGCTCGTGTACAGTCGTCTGTACCTATGTAGATACATGGATCGTGGCAGAATAGAGAACCGTATATCTACGACAATAAATAATATTTAACGTATTTTATATATATACATTTAAACTAAGTAGCTATTATCTGGCTAAAGTAGATATAATCAGCTTAGGGGAGCCTCGGCGTAATTTAGTTAAATATTAACGTATAATTTAATTCTCTGCCTTCTTTCAAAAGCTCCTTAAAATCTCCCAAAATAATCAAGGCCAGGACGGTTACGTCTGGCAATTTACACCGAGGTGAAATTGAGCAGCGGCCTTAAGCTTAACAGGGCGAGTCTTCCTCAATCTCATTTGGGTAGCATAATAACCGCGGATTTATTTCCGCCGCCCGTTCATTCGCTCTCAAATCGCGCCTAATATTCAATTTGGACGCCCGAACCACACAAAAAGTGCTCGGAGCCGGTTCATTACGCCGCGCATCTCGCCTCTTCATCCTCCTTACCTTATCTAAGCCCCTCCCTTCCCGCCCCCTCCTGCACACCACTTCAAGTGGAAAACTCGCAGGGCGAGGGCCGCTCAACCTTGTTTAGCATTCTCCTCGACTTCTTTATTTAATAGATGATGAAAAAACCCCGGTCCGAATAAATTTGCGTTTGTTCTTCGACATGCCCCGTCGGTGCGTGTTGGAGGTGCTCCTTTAATTAAGGCGGCAACGGCGCGTGTAAATGCGCCTACTACCTGCTGCGATATGGACGGGCGCGCTTTATTAAAACGTTCGAGTTTAATTCGGCCGTATTTGTAGCGAGCGACAACCCTAGCGTCATGTTTACGCGCGGTAAAACAGCGCTCGACACAACCCTCACAATTTATCGCCCCAGACTTTTCTTAATTGGAAGAAATGGCCACTTGTAATTATTAAGACGCCGTAAAGTGAAACAGATTGCGCGGTAGTCCTCTCCGCGGCAGTTAGGAGTTTACTCTCTTTTGCCTTTTCTTTACGCTTTATGCGCGGACCTAGTACGTTTATGTTTTACTTTTATTATAGAATCCAAGTTTACTGTGGGGCACTTACTCTTTATTACAATCGCAAAGTACGTATAAAAGGAGATTATTTTATTGCGTTTCAGTTTAATACAACAGCATTTTTATCTCGTACTCGATCAAATAAAACACTGAATCCAATAAAAGGTACGTGAACCGGTTAGTATTGAGTGAAACCATCAGATAGCAAAGCTTGGCATACCGTCCAGAGATACTGATCAGGCGCATGCAGCCGAGGGCACTGATATGGAGTTCTCCAGTCTTAATCTATTTAACAGATTAGGTATGCTATATTTGTATTCCTATCCTAGTACAGTGCTTACTTAGTGCTCAGTATTAGGTATCATCATCATCATCATCAGCCTATGATAGTCCACTGCTGGACGCTGGGCAAGCGGATTGGCGATCGCAGTAATGTGTTCACTATGATGACGCTGCTGCCCGTCATCAATATTTAATCAAATATGGTCAGTGACACTTCACTTGGCCGTGTGGTGACGGCAGAAAGAATACATTTGTCACCACCCCAACTCCTCCTGCGGGTGTCGTAAGAGTCGACTAAGGGATTGAAGTATTAGGTATACCTATTACTAATACACTTGGTTTTACGATAAGCATGAATAATTTAGTAAGTTCTCATTACTTTGGCTTCTCCAATCTACTAAACTCGTAAACTGTCTAATTAATGATTGACCCTTACGATAACCTGCTTTGGACTTGATTAAAAGGAGGAACACATTTATTTTAACGATATACTCATTGGTAAATGATGACGGTAGTATAATTCACAAGTGCCTTTATTTTTTAATATCCAGAAGCCAATTTCAGCGAATTTGTCGTCGAAAACATCTGACCTTTTACCGATTAATTAACAAACGATATCTATAGGAAGCAAACGTAACTATCAACACCCGGGCGATACGTCACATAATGAACACATCGGCTCGGATGAGCGGGCTTAACCTTTCGGCCGTGTTCGGTCCTGTGCCTCCGAAATGATCCATTCAGCGTCGCAGATACATTTAGATTATGCTCAGTGAGCTGATCGGCGCCTAGCGCTCCGCTCTAATCTCCTTATGCTCCGCCTTGATACAGAATAACAGATTACTACGTCGCTGCATCTCGACAGATTATCTGTCTTGTCCTGGTTCGTACATGGGGATTGTGTCGCTGAAGTTTATAATCGCTCAAATAAATCACTAAGCAGTAAACGTGTTAATCATTCAGGTTTAATTAGTAACTGTGCATGAGTTGCACGTTTGCAAAGGAAAATGATAATGTTTACAAACACCTATCCTAGCGCGAAGTTAGAAATGTAAAAGCACACATGTTTGTTCTACGCTTTCACAGTTAAACGATTCGAGAAATGAAATGAATACGATATGTGAAAAGAATATAAATGTTCAAAATGCTCGCAAGCGCTTATTAATTTGGATCATGCTTTGTTGTTTCTGCGATTCGAATAACATTTAATACCGTGAGTTAAGAGCTTACCTCCACCGAGGTAGGCGGCTCGGCGCTGGTCGTGCTCGTGGCTTTGTCCCGATACCCGTATCGCATCGATTCATGCAGGCTTGATCGAATCGCAGCCCCCTCTCCCACCCACAACAATACCTCAGAGCAGTACGTGAGCGAATGGAATATTCAATATTTCAAACCTATTTATTCTCAATGCGCCTGAAGAAATTCCTTCATTCTTTGATAAACAATTTAGATGATATTAAACCGAGACAAATGTAAGAATAACTGCAGAATATTTTCACTAATACTCGTATATCTGATGTACTCGTACAGTCAGCGTCCAATAATCTGTAGCAGCCAAAGTAGCCAAATTACACCATTTATCAGTAGTAGATATGTTTTACCAATACTGTATAAAGCGAATTCGTAATTTAACGTGATAAACTCATATTAACATAATCTCGTTAGAACCAAATACCTAACAAAACCTGTTAGGTATGTAGGTATGCCGTAATCAAATTAAAACATTTCGATTATGCATCTATGTCAACTTGAGCGTAGACAGACCTACAAAAACGTCAAATAGATGCTAATGTATTTCATAGTCATTGTTTCGCCAGCTATTTAATCAAATATCACGCGGCAGCAACGAACCGTGTCATAACGTGCCACTTCCACAGATTCAATATTCCAAATGAAATATTCAATACGTTGCACTCGCTGGTAACGAAAGTGCAATATTTTATAGGCGCCAGTAAATAAAACGAAATGTTCAACTCTCAATGTGCACAATTCTTCTCCGAATGCATACCAAAGCCGGGCTTGTTGCCGATCGATTTTAATATCCCCTCCACGTTAACGGACTTAATTAAAAGTATCAATTCCAGTGATTCAGTTATGATCTCAATTGATACTTGTTATTCAAATAATATTTTGAGTGATATTCAATACCGTGAAATGGTAATTGCAGTTATTAAAAGGTTTTTCCACTACATTGAAATCAAATCAATATTCACTTTATTTTTCTCTGGCGTAGGCTGATGGAAATGTAAAATTAGATTTTTGTTTTCATTATAAATAAAGTTCATAGACATACCTATACCTACTTCAGTTAAAGGCATCATATTAAAACAAATGATAATTCGAAAACTGTCAACAACAGTGAAATGTATACTGAGCACTAGGTGCCTAGTTAGTCGGTCGTCGAGCAAAAAGGTGTTGTCACTCGCACCGTGTTGTCGAACCTGCATGCGGTCGCGCCGCACATGCTACATGCTGCCTGCGGTCTGCACTCGGCCAGGAGGGCTGCCACACGGAAACTGAAACGGTTGATTTATATACTACCTCGTCTTTAACCGAAGGTGCTTGGGCCAATCAACTTTTACACCAATATTTTTTCTTACGCATAACATTTTTAAAATTAAAAACGGCTGGAACTTACGTGTAGCAATGTGAACTTGCATTAGGCATAAATCACACCATTCATGCACAATTAAGTAACAATCTCAATAAACTTACTGTAGAGGTACTTCTAGAGGGAAATTCAGGTAAAATGTACGTATTTATATAAATGTTTTAATCGAATTTTTGCGTTAATTAAATGTATTACATTATTACTTAGAGTCATGAGAATGAGACAAGAGTTAAAAAATATTTATCTCACAGATACTTTCAACTGGGGATTTCAAAACAGGCTAAAATTTTGTTAGTATACTGTAATGTAGTTTCGTGAGGGCACGATTCACAATAAATTACTTACGTACTCTTTAAAAAGGAAACTAAAAACATGGGTTTAATTTAATGACTATCATGACACATCGAGAAAATAAACGTCCACGCATATGCTGTATGTTTCACCTTTTTTCCCCTAACAACTGCTTCGACTCACAATAATTTCCATTGAAAACCAATTACTAAAATTGGTATTCAACTCGGTGTTGAAAGGAGAATGTTTGAATCGACATGGACATCGTATGCGAAACACGCAACGCGCTAGTGTACGTACTTAAAGGAGCCAGTTCTCTTGATCGTTTTGCAGCCCTGCCGATGCTCGCGCCGACGTGTGTGGCCGCCCCGCATACATAATGCTACCATTCCCTTACCCCCGCGTACCTTACCTACACATATTGCATTCACTTCATTACATTTTTACGATACAACCGCTGACTTAATCGTGTTATTGTTAGCTGTAAACAATTTTAAGGTTATTTTTTATTGCGCCAATTTATTGAACCAACTAAACAAGAGTAATGCGATCAGAGAAAATACTTCCCAAGCTAAATGCCGCGTGAACTCGTGTGGTTAGTTTTTTACTTCAAGTCCTAATTCTCACGATACTTTATAAACACCGTGAACTTGTTTGGAATAAAAAACAAATAAAAACATAAGTAGTGTGGGTAATTGAAATGGCTGCATGTAATTAGCGGGTCGGCGCGCGATCGCTCGCGGCTCGCTGCACGTCTTCATAATTTATCTCAATTAGTCGCGCGTAATGAGCGGAAGGGCGCCGGCGTGAGCGCCTAACGCTCGCTCCGGAGGTTTACTTCAAGCATTTTAACTGTTGTTTTTGTCCTTATGTCACCACATAACGGCAAGTTTCACTTATATGTATGCCAAGTAAATGACAAATTATTGAACTTATAACGCGTCTTATATTTTTTTCACAAAGCGTAATCAAATAACTGTAAGGTAATTTGTGTAAAAATGAGCACCCGAACCCGGTGTAGGTAGAATTTATCATTAACGGCCAAATCATTTAGGTACCTCTAGTTTGTATGGAGAGCACAATGCTAAAATGTGAAAAATATTACAGATAAATACTGCTTTGAATTTTAGCCAAGGAAATAATCTAAAATCTGTGTACATATTTATATTATTTATTTATTTATGCGGCAATAAATACAAAATTAATTATTTAGAGATTGAGAAACAATTTCTAATTAAATGAATAATTATAAAAGTTTGATTTAGTTAAGAAATCGAACGGCATCATTGCATTGAATGAACATTGAACAATCTGCCACCGAGCCAATTGCGCACATATTATCTCAGCATACTGGTTGCGGTTGCCCGTAGCCGGCGGTTGTTCACGATATTGGCCCGACGCAAGGCAAGGTGCATGCGCTGCGGTTGTCGGTCGGCGTGTTTAACAATGCGGCGGCGGCGGCGGACTTGTTCCCGCGCCGTGTTGCCCAACTTGCCCGACACGCCGACGCCGTGTCCGTATGTAGCCCGCCACGCCGCACTCCATGCCGCTCCTATGCCTTCGTGCTTATCACGCATTTACATATGCTTCACTCGCTACGCCGTGTACGGGCATCGAAAATGTTTCATGAATAAATTTGTAATCCAATTTGATGCTTAGGTAACTCCGACTTTACGAACGTTAAACCGATAAAAACAAACAATCGAACTATACGACAAACAGCAGAGCACGATTCGAATAATCTCCGCTCCGCATAAAACGATTAATCATAAAAAAGCGAGCGGGTCGCAGCCCTTTTTCGAGTTTTCCTCGTTACGGGCTAAGACGAGAATCATTAGGAATTAAATTTCCCCTTTCATTAGTCCCTCAACCCTCGTATAATTCCGGACGCGGAGCAATAACAATATAAATCCCCCGTCGCGCCGAGCGGGGGATTACGGCTTGTCTCGACCCTAATTTAGGGCTGCCCCCGCCCCGGATTAACGAAGTGGCGGAATCCGCTAGGGTTGTCGCTGCGCATAAACTTGTTACGTGTTTAATGTTTTATTGACGGGTGGCGAGGGAGCTCTCATTTAAATAAGCGCGTCCCCTTCGCACGCGCCGCCCGCCGGGGTCGCGGCGATCATGCGAATGCCGGCGCTGACCGCAAACCCGCGCGCCCAGATACTGACCCTTCTGCCAACGCCAAATAATAAACTACTAAAGAAATCAAGATAAATACCACTTACCAGTATCTTGTCTCGGAGACTCATTAGCATATCTTATTGACACTCCCGAGTGTTAAATCTCGTGTGGGCGGTATTCAATTCAAATTAATTTGCCTCGAGTCATCTCCAAAACAGGTTCATTACGCTCTTACAAAACCATACAACGCAACATTTAGTACTCAGAATACCGTTACAGAGTAGGTAGGTAAGTAATCGTTTAAGAAGGTTGAGCACGCTACAAATTAATTTAGCAATTATTTGGAAGGGAATCACTTATGAAGACGGAACGAATTGTTTATCCCCGGCATTAAGTCCCGGGAGTGTCGACGCACATATTGCCGCGGAGGCGACCGAGCCTCCCTCTCTGATTTAAGCGGAGGGATCACAATTAAAGGAACCGGCGGTGTCAACACGAGCGCTCTCCACTCTACCGATACATTTTATTACCATAATAACGCCACATACATTTGTCACGATTTAATACCCGCGTGTTGTATTAACAATCATCAACGTTTTTATTTAGGTGTACAAGATTAATGTGACTTCTATATTACAAATGTATCGTCTCTACATTCTGCCAATTTTCCAAACGAGCTACCTCTCAACTCTACGCGACGAAACTCGATTCAGGGTAATTTATTTAAGTAATTCTACAAAGCGAGGCCGTGTACACCGTATTAAAATTTTGCCTCGAGACCGCAAAGTAGACGCTAACACAAAATTAAAGTCGTCGACACTTAAGGGCTTCGTAGTTCCCGAAGGGGGGAGTTTCCGTGAAATTTCTCTCGGAATGTCGAAATGGCGGGCGAGTTTCGCAAGTCAACTCAATTATCGTTTTAATTAAGGCGCCGTGCCACGTGACATTTGTTTGCGTGCGTGAAAGCGATCGCCCCCCGCCCCGCCCGTGCCCCCTGCTCCTGTTAATTGTGCTAATTACTCCTGTAATGGAGCGAGGGAGGGTGAGATTGCTTATCGACGACGCTCCCGGAATTTGCTTTGTGTGATACATCAGTCTCTCCACTTCTTGTTAGCTGATTACTTTACATCGGATTATACACCTCTCGTTTACAGTACCATACAACTTTTGACTTTGACACGCATTAATGTTATTTTACGCATTTTGTTAGTCCTTAGCTAGATTGAGATTAATGGCGGAGCAGAATGTCTAATATTAAAACTAGTCGAAGTTATAAAAATCTACTGCAGGTAGCAAACAAAGCAGTAATGAACATCAATTCTATCGGGCAAGTTTCCAAGCGGTGCATTTGTGAGTGGTACGGAGTATGGCGCAGCCGGAGTTCCCTCGGAGAGCGCTCGTAACGCGGAGTGGCGGCGTAATGGCCGCGCACTTCAGCGTGCGGTCGGGCGCGGAGCGAGCGCCAGCGGGAGCGGTAGCGGGAGCGGTAGCGGGAGCGGTAGCGGGGGCGGCCCACGAGCGCCAGCGGGCGCGCGCCCGCCAACGAGCGCCGGGCAATTTGGTTATTTGGGGTCGGCCATAAACCGATAGCGCGCAGTAAACGCAATCCTCCACTCGCGACTATAAACTTTACGAGTCACGTAAAAACGCGCTCGAAACGCCGACTTGCTACCATAAATTTATGCTAATGTATTCTTTATAGGAGTTTAATGTGTATTCGGGAATTCCTCCATTATTTATGTATACGAATGGACCTGTAAAAGTTAATTTTAAAGTCGTACAGCGTCCCGCGGTTTACTCGACACAATTATTTTTTGGGGCCAGTGTAACGTTTTGTGAATTGTGAGTTTGGATGCCGGAATGTTTGGATGTCGTTTACAAGCGATGCTCGCCTACAGGCTTGTTTTTGTTTGAAGGCGTAAGTGCTGAACAACCTTTGTATATTACCTGTCTGCTACCCACTCGTTTTTATAGAGGCTTTAGCACGTCGAGAACCATCCGCGAATCACATGCATAGCCAACCAATACAAAGTTGTGAATTGAGAACGTAATGGGACTTTAAAAGTAAATGGTGCACAATAAAACTTTTCGATGACAGTATCATAAAACGAAGTCGTATAAAGCCGGTAGAGCCGCAGTTTCGATAAAAGCTGAAAGCGTCGCGTGTAAATCACGTAACTTTTCAAAACTATTATGCCTGAAATATAGTCCGAACTCAATCCGTACATTTCCGAGCGGACGGTCTATTTATCTATTTCCCCCGCTTCCGCCCCCAGCGTCCGGTTAACCGCCCCCCCTTCCGGTTAACCGGCGGCGGCGCGCGCGGCTAAACGGCTCGTCGCGTGACCGCAGACAATAAGCCCGGGCGGCGTTAACAGCGCGCCTGTGTGTTGCCACTTTATACGTTACGTCACTGCCTCCCTCCGGCACACACGCTTGAGTGTGTGCTCCTTGGCTCGCGCGAACGGTAGCCGATAAGTCGTGTTGTCGAAGCTTGTAGCGAGACGGCGCCGCCCGCGCCCCCGTCCCCGACTCAATTGCCTTTTTCTTGAGGTCGACCCGCGTAATCGGATAAAGTAAAGATTAGCTCTGTCCGCTTTCTGTTGAAAATGGAAAAGGTTGGGTAAATGACTACTCAATACATTCACATCTTTTTATTTTAAGGAAGTATGTACAAAGCCCTCTTATGTTTCAATATAGGAAAATAAGGATGCCTACTGATTGTTTATAAATAATGCCTATACGTGCTCATGCATATTTGTGGTGTTAATACTTATGTTTGTATCCTGTTAATTAATTTCAATACAAAGTTAACAAGGAAAACAAGAAACCATTATTATCAAATAACAGCAAATAGTCATCGTTCCAGCAACAACCATGACCACAATTCGATTTAATAAATTCACTAATAACCGCAGACCTACCTTCGAGCGAGTTCCTCGCGCAACATAAAATCCGACCAATCGAACCCGACACGTCACATTACGGCTGCGGCTCTCGAAATAGCCCACTTGAAATTCGATATCGAATGCTGTGGAGATCGGGTGATCGTAAAATTAAGGCCCGACCCCGCGTGTGGACGCGGTTTTATGCCCGCGCGACTTGTGCCAATGATAAAAGTTTATTGGTTACATTTCGACTACTATCAAAATATCCAATAACGCCGCCATAAGCCACGTTATTTATCTTACATACTAATACGTATATAACGGGCTCGACCCGTTTTATTGTTTCCCTAGGCTTTAACTGCGGTGCTCGTGCTCGTGCGAACCTTCTTTCTTTTAGCGATATTATCTGGGGACACGTTTTATTTTCCTTTAGTTTCTATGCCAAATATTTTCGCTATTAAAAAGTTTCTCTTCGTTTAGCTGTAGTTCTTGTTCTTATTTTGTCAAAGTGGGTTCTTATTACTATAGTACTTATACCTAACATACTTCAATTCAATTCAACTTGCTTCAGACTTTTACATTAGACCTCTAGACCGCTTATACCCACTACTAGTTAGTAATATTACTATAAACTTATACAATGTACCTACGCAATTCTTTTTTATTGATATACCCATTAAACAATAACTAATCAAATCACTACAACTTAACTACATCCTCACGAATTCAACAGTTAGATAGAACAGTACATTAAATAGAGGCAGTGTATTGTAATGTTAAGTACTCGGTCGACGATAAATAGATGTGAATCCGACATAAAGTGTTATTGTCTGGGTGCGATGCGGAGCAGTACGATAAGTCACAGCGGGCGGCGACAGGCCGGCGTGGCGAGCAAATTAACAGGCGCTTGCCACTCGCCTCTAACTTACTGCCTCGTAAAATTAGGCCCGCTCCACCCTCCAGGCTACACGGTACAAGAATCTTAAACAGGACCATGGCTTCTCATTTCCGTCGATACTCTCTATATTAGTATTGCGATTTATAGTGAACAACTTCTCTGTTGTGATCTTAAAGACAATTTGAGTGTATTGTAACTAAATGTTGTCAATAAATTACAACCATGACTTGTTACGATTATCTACTATTGCAACTAACGAAAGGCTTTATACGAGACCACAATACATTGAAAGCGTCTAAATCTTTGCCATTGGGCGTTGTTAAATAAGTAAGAACATTTACTCTAGCATACTTATTCTGTGGTCAGACAGTGCATGATCAATTATGGAACAGGGATACTGCACTGTTGTTACATGGTTAACCTACACCGATTTTGGCGCTTATTTGGAGTCAAGGTACTGATTATGTAAATAGCATAGGCGAGCGGACGTCTCGCTCCCCGAGGGCCGAGGATTACGGGCCGTTTCTCATTCATGACCAGTTACGACATAAGTAATTAGAGTACAGCCACGCCGTGTGACAAAGACGGACGTGAGGGCGGTACGGTAGCGCCATCTGAATTAGATTTACGGCTGTATCCTGGACGCGTGCCTTAATTATTTTATCATCTCTTCCCATTTTCTCTCACGCTACTAGGAGTTATAGGTACTTATCATACGTGTATCGACGTATGTACAAGTCTTGAAGGTTTTATAGCACGATAAAAGTGCTTCAAGTGCTATCGTAAAGCGTACGAACTAGACTGTATGTGGCCACCTGGTGAATTTATAGCTATATTCACTGTATGTTAACTTCACGATACCAGACACGTCCGTGAGCCTTTTCACCCGACCGCCCCTCACGGCTGCGTACACTTGAAATAGCATCTGTCTAACAGCGCAGCGCACTCAACCGAATATTGGTAATCCGAATACATTTCGATATCTGGCAGTGAATAATATACGTGATACGTACGTCAACGCGGCGGAATCAGACCGAGCGGGTCGTCACGTATATGA
Organism: Thaumatotibia leucotreta; assembly: GCA_025490895.1. NCBI lineage: Eukaryota > Metazoa > Arthropoda > Insecta > Lepidoptera > Tortricidae > Thaumatotibia > Thaumatotibia leucotreta. The sequence continues at coordinate 49,937 of JALPQI010002236.1, forward strand.
TTATTTCATTAGTCCGTATTTGCGCACTCATCCAAATGTTGCGGCTGGCCCCCCGGGGGGCAGGCGGTGACCACTCCCCGAGCTAATCACGCGGTCAGTTTGCTCTGCCTCAGCTTGTTTTGATATTGATATTGACTAGCGCTCGCTTCGCTGCACGCCGATTTATTTGCGAACAATGATCGATTGATTGCTTTACGTAAGCCCGACCGTAAACGGTTTGATTATGTTTACCCAACCGTATTGTTAGAGTAAAAACGTGGGTTTACTATTTCTATAGCTGTGCCGTTTTGTTGTTACAGAGAAATTCCATATCACCCGGTGAGAGAGAAAAGTACCGGACGCGGAGTCCGGCTGAACCTGACCATAAGAAAATGAAGAAAGAAGAAAAAGACATGGGCCATGTAAGTATTTTTAGCTCCTCTGAAATATCCCTCTAGCTTGCATGAATAAAACATTCTTCTAGTTGTAGTTCCCATCTTTCTCATACATCCATACTACGTTCGATCTTATGTCTGAGTTTTTAGTTTATTCCGTTTTATTTTATCATATTAATAAATAAATACATTGTAGATTGTGAGCGGAGTGGACTCATTAATGGCTCCGTTTAACTTTACCGCTGGTTGCCACCGAGGTCACAAACTGCATACTAACACATCGCCAGCGACACTCGTGAAGCGGACCCGTTAATGAGTCCGCTTCGCTCGTCGATGGGAGCATAATGCCCGACTCATTAATGGTTCCCTTTAACTTACACCGCTGGTGTGACTTACAGCCGTCAATTGCATACTAGCACTTGGCCAGCGATTAACGTGAAACGGAGCCATTAATGAGTCCGTTCCGGAATGGAAGGCGGGCATATTACATGTGTACATCACATCACACATCATCAGCCTATGTTAGTCCACTGCTGGACGTAGGCCTCTCATACCAACTATGCGTATAGACACATCAGGAGGTAAATGCTCATAATCGCCACGCTGGGCAAGCTGATTGGCGATCGCAGTAATGTGTCCACTATGATGACGCTGCTGCCCATCATCAATCTAGTAGAATGGTCAGTGACACTTCAATCCCTTAGTCGACTCTTACGACACCCGCAGGAGGAGTTGAAATGTATTCTTACTGCCGTCACCACACGGCCAACCGCCAGTGTGTACCGTCACGCTATAATAATATTTAGATAATTAGTGACTTACAAACGTTGATAATAATTTCCAGGAGCTAGTGGTAGACGACGCCAGCGAAGAGCCGACGTCGCCGCACAACGGGGCGCCCTCCCCGCGGGAAAACGGGCTCGACAAGCTGCAGCCCAAGAAGGAGCACCCACCTCACAGCCCTAGGTAAATGCTTTAAGGGCCTACGCTAACTTACGCGGACGCCCGCCGCGTGCGCACGCTCGCGGGTCCCGCTCCAGACACCCGCCGCGGGCCAGCGAGTCCGCGACGGGCACACGCCTAACTTGCCGCTGAATTCAAGAAACAAGTCCGCTCCGGAGTGCCCGCCGCGTGCGCACGGAGCGGACACCCGCAACCCGTCGCGCGGATTAACGTCCGTCGCACGCGCCAAGCCAGTTAGCGGTGTCTATACAATTTCTTTGAGGCGGGCGTCCGTTGCGGGTAATCCGCGTAAGCTAGCGTAGGCCCTTACACGTTCGATTACAGATTCGTGATCAACAAAATATGAATCCTATGCCAGCGATACGCATAGGTACGTGATCAAAGTAATCTTTATTCTACTAGCATAAATCAAGTTCTTGCTCCTAAGTCCTATGCCAGTGGCATAGAGATACGAACGTTTTTGACACAAGTGCTGTGTCGCCGGCATACGAGGATAATCTTTTCGGTCACACATGCGTGTCACTGGCATAGAAGTTCTATCAGATAATTTTGATCGGCATAGCACTTAATGAAACAGTACCGGAGGCGAACGTGTTAACCTAAAATCTAAATGTTTAATGATGCTATCTATGGTATATCATATAAATCATATTAGAATGAAATGCCATATTCTTTCAAAATCTACCTGCTATAATTTACTTTGTTTGAATGTGTTACAAATTATTATTATTTTTTTGTAGAACCTACTACTGTGGCTGGGAATACCTTATCCAATGTTATTATCAAGTATGCTATCCAGTTGTTAGGAAAAGAATCCAAATAGCTACGCTGAGGTTGCGTGCTTAATCTGTAAAACATAAAGTATTTTCTTATTTCGACGAATCAGATAATTTAACTCTTATTCGATAGTGCAAAAGTTTCCCCGAAGCTTCGTTCAATCGGTTGTACAGTACTCGTACTTCGTTTACAAGAATTCGTTTGTGGTGTTTTATTTCATCGGCCTTTACACCTCACACCGTTTCTGAGCTCTATGTGGAGCACCAATTCCCCGTAATCGCTTTATCCATTTAAAAGAAGCCATACTAGGCGAATACATGCCTCTAATAGGGTCAGTGTATGTAGGAGTCGACCGGCCGTCTAATCCGTCTTCTCACTAAATCAATTACTGACACCGATGTTTAGTGTACTCCTAATAACTGTAATGGGATTAGACACGCTTTGATGGATAAACCGACGGTAATCTGTGGAGATAGCAGCTTGTTTTTAGTGTCACGTAGTGTTAGCGCTTTCTACTGTTTCGTGCAACTTGATGTTTTCGTGACAACACTATCTAAGTATTTTCACAATATCGAATGTTTCTTGCTAGACAAACGTGTTCAAAGATTTAAAAAAAAAGTTTGTTCTGTGATCATAAATAAAATAGTAATTTCAAGAACTTTTTGTTGCTCTATTTGGCATCGAAATTTAAATAGAAAATTAACAATAGGCATGATGACTGGCAAGTCAAATCAGCTTCTTTTTTCCAACTGTCAAAACGATAACCACTATGGAATTTTATATGAAATACTCAAAAGTGACGTCACGTTTGAGTACTGCCAAATGACCTACTCGTTTAAGTTCTTTTCAATTTATTAAATAGAAGTTCTGTACAAACATTACTGCAATCTACATCTTTGTAATAATTTCTTCGTGTATTATGTCGTGCGTAATGTGAAATAATTTATTTTAACTACAGTCATCATCCCTATTGTCTCTGCCTATCTTAGTTTTAAGTTTAAGCTCATAATAAAAATCATTTGCTATAAAGTTAATTAATTGTACTTGATTAAATAATCTAGCTTCGCCATATTACAATTTCGTATTTTGTTTGAATTACAAAAAAAAACCTTTCGCTTTTTTGGGACGTAACGTGGAACGTGGAACCCGCTGAACTGAAATAATAATCCGATATCCGAATTATTTTTTTTCCTTCAGATAAATGTTTCTTTTACATATCTGGGGAAGAAAATGATAGTGATAATTTTATCAGACTGATATATTTATCCGAGGATTGTGAAACGGGCCGTAAAAATCATCATCATCAGCGGCAGCATACGCTCCGCGCGTATTATCAAACCGCGATTAGAACGGGATTTGAAAGTACTGTTGACACGACAGTGTAAAGTCAATCTAGGATATATTTATAGTTAAATCAATATATTTGTAGTTTATGTTCAGAGATTTACATACAATAGATTAATTAATCACTCGCGAGATCTACAAACAACTCTTTTCTTGATAAATATTGTGTCAATTGTTGTGTCAACAGTACTTTCGAATCCCTTTCTGATTCCGGTTTGATAATACGCCATTCGTCCCGTTCCGTGCCAATCTTACCCATCTTTATACAATCAGATCGGGCACATCGAGCAACGCATCAACGCCGTCAGCGAAGAAGCTAGACGAGAAGCCGAGCACGCCGATCTCGAAGCCCGTGACGCCGACGTCGGGCGCCAGCGGCGCGGGCGCGGCCGGCGCGCCGCTGAAGGCCGCGGTCAAGCCGCCGGCGCTGCAGTACCCGTACCTCGGCAACGGGGCGCATGACGCCTACGGGCTGGCCGGCTACTCGGCCCGCGCTGCGCTGGCCTACGAGCCGCTGCGGCCGCCGCTCGGCCCGGCCGCGCTCCAGCCCATCCCGGGAGGGAAACCGTAAGTCATCCAGATTAGTAGCCTCCTTCAACAGCCTCTCATCACCGTCCCCAAATGACGGTGCAACGACCGTCCCACCCTTGTGGGATGCGACCCGGCCACAGCCGGAATGCCAGCCATGCCATGCACAGCCAGATGAGTAGCGGAAACGCGGGAGCAGCCACACATACTCCAGGAGGAGTATCGTTTGTATATTCAGTCAGTCCAGATTAGTATTTTCCCCTTGTTCGAAAATGTTTCTTTCCTTAGCGAGCCGGTAAGTCTTGTTTGTTCCTTTCGGCCTTATCAATATGTCTACAAGACTGAAACAGACTACAAATAGTTATCGGCTCGCAAAGTTAGGAGACGTTTATGAATAAGAGAGTTAATTTTTGCGTCGTATTGATGAGCTTTGTTTTCAAAATAGAAAGGAAAACTTTGTGTAATTATAATTATGCATAAAACGATCGATGACATGTTGTTTTTTTTTTATAAAATACCCTGCGTAAATATTTATTTAAAACTTTTAGTTTTAGTTTATTATTTTAAGTTAGTTTTTATTGTATTGCATATTTCAATTATTTGGGTTTATTTTTGTAATGATCGTGATTGTTTTTGAAATAAATAAAAATTTTATTAAGATTCAGATTGACAAAATAGTTCGTCGCTTTCTATGGTAAAATCTCAATCGAATTATGCCTTACGCATGGCGACCCTGTCAAACAGTTCAATTTAAATTAAAGCAAATTCTATTATTGGATCGATCTGTTTTTAATACGAAATGACAGTAGATAATCAAATCATTTGTGTTTATTTTGTGTTAATTTATTGTTACCTATAGTATTTACTATCGTCACAATGGTTTTACCTGATGGTATCACCAGAAGATCAGCACTGAATAAGCTTCAGCATCGTGCTAAGATCGGGTGACTCATAGTGGTCCCTTTATTACCGTTTACGAGGGCTGCCTTTTAAGTCGTGTCGTTTGCCAACCTCCCGCGATTAAAAAAAAATAAACATATGGCATTTTCATCCTTTTGAATTTAGAACTCGAAAACAAACAAATGTTTTCAAATTGGTCGAATAGTTTTATTACAGCGTCTATTTAAAGGTGACAAGTCGGTTGTAAAAATGGAAATAACTAAGGAAAATTTGCATGCGATTATTTTCTACAACTTTAAAAGGGGATTATCGCGTCTTCAGTGTTTTGAGGAGATCACTTCTGTGTTTAGTGATGCAGCACTGTGTCTTAGGACTGTAGAACGCTGGTATTTACAATTTCAACGTGGGCAGTCTAGCCTCAGTGACAAGCCCCGTAAAGGTCGTCCAAAAACCGCCATGACGCAAGAGAATATCGAAGCCGTGCGGCAGCTAGTACTCGAAGATCGTCATGTGACCTACCGTGAAATAGAGGCGTCCGTGGGCATTTCAGGGACCACTATCCAAAAAATCCTGCACGAAGAACTTGGCGTAAGAAAGTTGATCTCTCGTTGGATACCACATTTGCTTAGCGACGACCAAAAAGCTGCCCGTGTTAGTTGGTGTCGCAAAACTCTGCAACGATTCAGCCGAGGCGAGTCAAAACATGTTTATGATATGGTTAGTGGTGACGAGTCTTGGGTATATGCTTACGATCCAGATTCTAAACAGCAGTCAACTGTTTGGGTCTTTTAGGATGAGCCAAAACCGACCAAAGTCATACGCTCGCGGAGCACTTCAAAAAAAAAAAGGTGGCCTCGTTTGTGGCAAAGGGTGGTCACGGCGCCACTATTGTACTAGAAGATCGCAAGACGGTTACCGCTGACTGGTATACCAATGTTTGTTTGCCGCAAGTCATAACCGAATTTCGAAAAAACAACTCGACGCGTCGTATGATACTGCATCATGACAATGCAAGCTCGCACACCGCCCGCCAAACAAAGATGTTTTTGAGCGCCCAAAATGTGGAAATTTTAGATCAACCACCTTACAGACCTGACTTAAGCCCTAACGATTTTTTTACGTTCCCCAAAATCAAGCAAAGTCTTCGTGGTCACCGCTTCAACTCGCCTGAAGAAGCTGTTGACGCTTACAAATCGGCCATTTTGACTACCCCTACTTCGGAGTGGAATAAATGTTTTAAAAACTGGTTTGAACGCATGCAAAAGTGTATTAAACATCGCGGAGAATTCTTCGAAAAACAATAAATGGTAATAATCTATAAAATTGTCTATACTTATTTCAAACGACACAACTTAAAAGCCAACCTACGTATCATGCAACGCCTAACTTTTGCGAAGATGTGACGTTAAACTTGGTTTACATTAAACCCTTAACTATGTTTTTTTTTTCGATCAACCCAAGCCATAGTACCGCGATATTTTACTATATTTTCCGCTACTGTGTTTATTCGTCGCGTGAAACTATATCCAAGTTAATTGAATTCCCAGAGCGTACTCATTCCACGTATCAGCCGAAGGACAGATGCAGCCGGTCCCGTTCCCGCCGGACGCGCTCATGGGCCCCGGCATCCCGCGCCACGCGCGCCAGGTGTCGGCGCTGGCGCACGGCGAGGTGGTGTGCGCCGTCACCGTGTCGTCGCCCACCAAGTACGTCTACACCGGCGGCTAGGGCTGCGTCAAGGTGTGGGACATCAGCCAGCCCAGCAAGGCGCCCGTCAGCCAGCTCGACTGCTTGGTGAGTGGGTAACTGTCCACGTGAGGGTTTTGGCTACTTTAAATAAATAATGATAAATAAATATCTTGGGACATCTTACACAAATCGACCTAATCCTACGGTAAGCTCGATTAAGGCTTGTGATGTGGATACCAGGTGACGATATATATAATAGATAGATACGTATAGATACTTAGATACATACACGGCCACGACCAAGGAACAAACATTTGTGATAAATAAATACACAAAGAATGCCTTCGCCGGGATTCGAATCCGGAACCTCCAGCTTCGTAGGCAGGGTCACTACCAACTAGGCTACAGAGGCTGACAAACTACTACGGCTACTTTATATAATAGATACAGTCAACCAATTGGAACCCTAGGCCACTCAGGAACCATGTCAAAGTAACGTTATCAATCAGATTGTAAGACAATTCAAACGGCTTTTCATTTTGACATGGTTCTAGAGTGGCCTAGGGTTCCAATTGGTCGAGTGTACATCTATCTTGTCAAACGTCTGTTCCTTGTTAACCTTTTCGACGCCATGTCGAATACCAAAGCTGGCATTCGGATGCCAAGTCACCGAAATAAACTGATTCAGAGTCCTAGTTAAAATCGAGCATCTATTTATTAAATGTATAATCATTAGGTATATCCAATCTTAGTAATTACGAATTTCAAAAAATGCCGGATAATTCCAAAAAGTGACACTTAAGACGCTGTAATTACGAGTGATTTTTCTGTGATTTTCGAAATTACACTAAGACACTTTAGGTACTACATAAACAATAGCCGATGTCTTAATATAATTAAACGGTTGAACTAACAACAATTAATCATTACGCGCGACATGCTTCGGAGAGCCTAGGTCTCCATTATCAAGCACTGAGCCCGTGTTCACGCCAGGCGAGACATGTTTAACCATTTAATTATATTTATAGCTATTGTGTGTGAAAGTTTAAATTCAATTAGCCGATGTCAGTTGAAATGAGCAGCAATGTAATATTCCAGCAAAGGGACAACTACATCAGATCGGTGAAGCTGCTGCCCGACGGACGCACGCTGATCGTGGGCGGCGAGGCGTCCAACCTGTCCATCTGGGACCTGGCGTCGCCCACGCCGCGCATCAAGGCCGAGCTCACCTCCTCCGCGCCGGCCTGCTACGCGCTCGCTATCAGCCCCGACTCTAAGGTAATCACGTCCAACCTGTCCATCTGGGACCTGGCGTCGCCCACGCCGCGCATCAAGGCCGAGCTCACCTCCTCCGCGCCGGCCTGCTACGCGCTCGCTATCAGCCCCGACTCTAAGGTAATCACGTCCAACCTGTCCATCTGGGACCTGGCGTCGCCCACGCCGCGCATCAAGGCCGAGCTCACCTCCTCCGCGCCGGCCTGCTACGCGCTCGCTATCAGCCCCGACTCTAAGGTAATCACGTCCAACCTGTCCATCTGGGACCTGGCGTCGCCCACGCCGCGCATCAAGGCCGAGCTCACCTCCTCCGCGCCGGCCTGCTACGCGCTCGCTATCAGCCCCGACTCTAAGGTAATCACGTCCAACCTGTCCATCTGGGACCTGGCGTCGCCCACGCCGCGCATCAAGGCCGAGCTCACCTCCTCCGCGCCGGCCTGCTACGCGCTCGCTATCAGCCCCGACTCTAAGGTAATCACGTCCAACCTGTCCATCTGGGACCTGGCGTCGCCCACGCCGCGCATCAAGGCCGAGCTCACCTCCTCCGCGCCGGCCTGCTACGCGCTCGCTATCAGCCCCGACTCTAAGGTAATCACGTCCAACCTGTCCATCTGGGACCTGGCGTCGCCCACGCCGCGCATCAAGGCCGAGCTCACCTCCTCCGCGCCGGCCTGCTACGCGCTCGCTATCAGCCCCGACTCTAAGGTAATCACGTCCAACCTGTCCATCTGGGACCTGGCGTCGCCCACGCCGCGCATCAAGGCCGAGCTCACCTCCTCCGCGCCGGCCTGCTACGCGCTCGCTATCAGCCCCGACTCTAAGGTAATCACGTCCAACCTGTCCATCTGGGACCTGGCGTCGCCCACGCCGCGCATCAAGGCCGAGCTCACCTCCTCCGCGCCGGCCTGCTACGCGCTCGCTATCAGCCCCGACTCTAAGGTAATCACGTCCAACCTGTCCATCTGGGACCTGGCGTCGCCCACGCCGCGCATCAAGGCCGAGCTCACCTCCTCCGCGCCGGCCTGCTACGCGCTCGCTATCAGCCCCGACTCTAAGGTAATCACGTCCAACCTGTCCATCTGGGACCTGGCGTCGCCCACGCCGCGCATCAAGGCCGAGCTCACCTCCTCCGCGCCGGCCTGCTACGCGCTCGCTATCAGCCCCGACTCTAAGGTAATCACGTCCAACCTGTCCATCTGGGACCTGGCGTCGCCCACGCCGCGCATCAAGGCCGAGCTCACCTCCTCCGCGCCGGCCTGCTACGCGCTCGCTATCAGCCCCGACTCTAAGGTAATCACGTCCAACCTGTCCATCTGGGACCTGGCGTCGCCCACGCCGCGCATCAAGGCCGAGCTCACCTCCTCCGCGCCGGCCTGCTACGCGCTCGCTATCAGCCCCGACTCTAAGGTAATCACGTCCAACCTGTCCATCTGGGACCTGGCGTCGCCCACGCCGCGCATCAAGGCCGAGCTCACCTCCTCCGCGCCGGCCTGCTACGCGCTCGCTATCAGCCCCGACTCTAAGGTAATCACGTCCAACCTGTCCATCTGGGACCTGGCGTCGCCCACGCCGCGCATCAAGGCCGAGCTCACCTCCTCCGCGCCGGCCTGCTACGCGCTCGCTATCAGCCCCGACTCTAAGGTAATCACGTCCAACCTGTCCATCTGGGACCTGGCGTCGCCCACGCCGCGCATCAAGGCCGAGCTCACCTCCTCCGCGCCGGCCTGCTACGCGCTCGCTATCAGCCCCGACTCTAAGGTAATCACGTCCAACCTGTCCATCTGGGACCTGGCGTCGCCCACGCCGCGCATCAAGGCCGAGCTCACCTCCTCCGCGCCGGCCTGCTACGCGCTCGCTATCAGCCCCGACTCTAAGGTAATCACGTCCAACCTGTCCATCTGGGACCTGGCGTCGCCCACGCCGCGCATCAAGGCCGAGCTCACCTCCTCCGCGCCGGCCTGCTACGCGCTCGCTATCAGCCCCGACTCTAAGGTAATCACGTCCAACCTGTCCATCTGGGACCTGGCGTCGCCCACGCCGCGCATCAAGGCCGAGCTCACCTCCTCCGCGCCGGCCTGCTACGCGCTCGCTATCAGCCCCGACTCTAAGGTAATCACGTCCAACCTGTCCATCTGGGACCTGGCGTCGCCCACGCCGCGCATCAAGGCCGAGCTCACCTCCTCCGCGCCGGCCTGCTACGCGCTCGCTATCAGCCCCGACTCTAAGGTAATCACGTCCAACCTGTCCATCTGGGACCTGGCGTCGCCCACGCCGCGCATCAAGGCCGAGCTCACCTCCTCCGCGCCGGCCTGCTACGCGCTCGCTATCAGCCCCGACTCTAAGGTAATCACGTCCAACCTGTCCATCTGGGACCTGGCGTCGCCCACGCCGCGCATCAAGGCCGAGCTCACCTCCTCCGCGCCGGCCTGCTACGCGCTCGCTATCAGCCCCGACTCTAAGGTAATCACGTCCAACCTGTCCATCTGGGACCTGGCGTCGCCCACGCCGCGCATCAAGGCCGAGCTCACCTCCTCCGCGCCGGCCTGCTACGCGCTCGCTATCAGCCCCGACTCTAAGGTAATCACGTCCAACCTGTCCATCTGGGACCTGGCGTCGCCCACGCCGCGCATCAAGGCCGAGCTCACCTCCTCCGCGCCGGCCTGCTACGCGCTCGCTATCAGCCCCGACTCTAAGGTAATCACGTCCAACCTGTCCATCTGGGACCTGGCGTCGCCCACGCCGCGCATCAAGGCCGAGCTCACCTCCTCCGCGCCGGCCTGCTACGCGCTCGCTATCAGCCCCGACTCTAAGGTAATCACGTCCAACCTGTCCATCTGGGACCTGGCGTCGCCCACGCCGCGCATCAAGGCCGAGCTCACCTCCTCCGCGCCGGCCTGCTACGCGCTCGCTATCAGCCCCGACTCTAAGGTAATCACGTCCAACCTGTCCATCTGGGACCTGGCGTCGCCCACGCCGCGCATCAAGGCCGAGCTCACCTCCTCCGCGCCGGCCTGCTACGCGCTCGCTATCAGCCCCGACTCTAAGGTAATCACGTCCAACCTGTCCATCTGGGACCTGGCGTCGCCCACGCCGCGCATCAAGGCCGAGCTCACCTCCTCCGCGCCGGCCTGCTACGCGCTCGCTATCAGCCCCGACTCTAAGGTAATCACGTCCAACCTGTCCATCTGGGACCTGGCGTCGCCCACGCCGCGCATCAAGGCCGAGCTCACCTCCTCCGCGCCGGCCTGCTACGCGCTCGCTATCAGCCCCGACTCTAAGGTAATCACAAAACATGGAATAAATAACATTTTCCTAACTAGTGCGCAAAACCGAACTTTGCGCACGTTTCGCGCGCGGAAATTTCTCTTTTTGACGCACTCGTTATGAAAAAAATCGTCCCTTACACGTGCAAAAACTTTTTTTGAACTCGGGTGATTGTCGCCCTCGTTTCACTCGGGCTCCAACTTTCACCCTCGCCGAAAAAAAGTTTTCCCGCACTAGTTAGGAAACTACATACTATTTCATCACACTTGCTGTCTAAGCGCGCCATTGCTTGCGCGCGTGGCGGGAGTAATAGAAAAGTGAAATTCCCTAGGGAGTAATAGAAATGTCAATACGTCATTTAATAATATTATGTCTTAAAACTTATTTTTTTGTCGGCAAGTATGATGAAAAACATTGTATGCATCACGGTTGGTAAGCGGAATACTAACTCGAGTCATAAAAGTCTAACACTCTCGTTAGTAATTCCGTACTTACCTCCCTTTACACAGTGTACTAAATGATCGAGCACCGTGCTTTTTCAAAGGAATTTCCTCCCGCGGCCGTCCGCGGCTCTGGCTATGGAATGAGGACTTAAAGGATTCTTCAAAAAAAGGAGTGTACAAGTTCGTAATGGGTCTGCAACGCGCATGTTACACTCCTGGGGGTTGCAGGAGTCTATAAGCTACGGTGACCGCTTTCCATGAGGAGAGCCGTATACTTGTTTGCCACCGACGTGGTATAAAAAAATAACAATATAATACAATCGTTATTTACCCATAGACTTTGTAACGATTAACTTAACAAAATCACATACTATAGTAACAAAACAGAAATAAACAGAGCCACGAAATGGTCTCATCTCAGCGTGATGCTGGCGTGAGCCAGCATTGAGCTTCTCGATGAGACCATCAGGTGAAAAACACGAAGGGTAACGAACTTACAGAATTCCAGAATTATATGAACATACATATAAAAAACAGCCAGAGTAATAAAAATAAAACAATCAAAGCAATAGAAAAATCATACCAGTAAAGAAAACACACAAACATTTAAATTACATCGAACGCATGCCTTGCATTGCCTTGTATACAAGGGAAAGAAAGTGGACTACAATTTTTTTTTTGTGTCTTATGCGTAGCACGTTTATTTACATAACATTTCAATTTCCTTGCAGTAAAGACTGGTAAAGGGAAAGCTAAAACCAGAACGTTAAAAGCTTTAGTAGTAAGATTACTAGTTTTAATCTCCGCGCGGCCGCGCTGCACAAGTTCGCGGTTTACAACCGATTTAACTTAACAGCTTTACTCAGACACAAAGTATCAGGCCATTAACATTGCTACAAGAATTAAAATGTTTATTCATCCTACCAGAATTGCATGTTTTTAATGCATTCTTTAGATTTATTTTTGCCATTGTCGGCTAAAAGATGTAACCTAAATTGACCGTTAATTGATTTTTATGATTCATAATAAAAACTAAGATATCTTCTGTATGCAGAAATTGCAAAACGAAGCATGGAGGACAAAACGTGTAGCTGTTTTTCCAAGTTTAGACTAAACTACATATAACTAGGTTGCAAATAACAGTATTCCTAGGATATGAATAAAGAAGGCTTAAACATTTTTTTTAACGAAGTGACTCTACTCCACCTGATCGTAAGTGAAAAGTGGAGCTCAAATCGCGACGGCAAAGATTAGGAGACCAGCAGTAACCTGTCAATTGCCACGGCCTTGCTGGCCCGCTAGATGCTTCTTCACGCTTCGTTTAAAGGGTCCCAACTTATACGTATAAACACATGTGCCGGTAAAGAATTCCACTTTTTGCTAAGTTAGGAGGCGTTTATGAATAAGGGGTTATTCATAAACGCCTCCTAACTTAGCAAGGCGCTAAGTATTGTTTGTCCCTTTCTCTCATATTGATAAGGTCGATAATGCGTGTGTCCACTGGAAACGATATTCCTAAACCACCAATGTCTGGTATGGAAGTAGAATATTTTATTAACTATCGTATTCGTCTTCCAGGTGTGCTTCAGCTGTTGTTCAGACGGCAACATCGCGGTGTGGGACCTGCACAACCAGACGCTAGTGCGGCAGTTCCAGGGCCACACCGACGGCGCTTCCTGTATCGACATCTCCGCCGACGGCACCAAGCTGTGGACCGGCGGCCTCGACAATACCGTGCGGTTAGTATACTTAATCTTCTTAGCATATTTGCGTCTATTGAACATATGCCTCTTCCATGGTCTTCCATTGTGCTCTTGTTGCGGCGATTCGATTCCAGCGGCCCTACCGCGAACTCCGAAGTTCACAAATGTCTCTGTCACTTCAATGACGCCTTTGTTGGTGTGACAGAGACAAATCCCCGAAATTTACGAACTACAGACTTCGCGGTAGGAGAACTGGTCCACCCTGTCTTTTGATGTCGTTCGACCGCCTGGCTCATGGTTTTCCGTCCCTTCGTTTCCCTAGTTTCACTCTCTAGGAAAGCACACGATAGCACCAAAGGTCATTCCCTGCGAGAGACATGAGCGACTCAATCCCATTTTAATTGCGCAACTTATTTGCCTATGTCGGTGACTTTAGTGTCTTGACGAGTGTCTGTATTTCGAATTTTGTCCTGTAGAGTGTTTAGTGTGGTTTGCTGTGCCACTTTAAGGTTAGGAATCTTTTCAAGTATACTTAATATGGCTTACTTGTGGATGGACACATTTAACTACTGTTAATCACGATCCTCAGCCACGAGAAACGACTACGAAGACGGTCAAGATTATATATTTCGAGCAATGCAATTAAGGATAACTTGGCCGTCACTACCTATTTCATGATATGCTATTGTATCTCAAGAATATGGATAGTCGAGCCATACTTCTCGATAGTTTGATATTAAGTAATCGTAAATAAGGACGAAACCGTCAATGACCTTATATTTTACAGATCTGTAATCAGCTATACATGTATTCCCCATGTTCTTTGTTTGCGTGCACATTTAAATTTGAGTTTATTTTTTGTTACAGGTCATGGGATTTGAGAGAAGGCAGACAGTTGCAACAACATGACTTCAGTTCTCAAATCTTCTCACTAGGATATTGTCCTACAGGTAAAACAATTATGTAATTCAATAATTTAGTAAATTAAATGCATTGATACTAATGATATACACAATACAGTGGTACACATTACGATAAATAAGAAAAATAAGACTAGTAAAATATAACTACTGTAAGGATTACGAAATCTACTTTCAAGTGGAGATTCCGAAGTTATAGATTTCATATATATGAGCCCTACATACAGCCTACATGAACCCTATAAAGGTACCCTGTTATATATCTTTCGGCAATGGTATAATGTATTGCCACCTTATTTTGAGACTTACTCACTTATTTCGGCCAATGGAATCTTGGTGTGACTGATGCCTTATTAAAGGTTGGACTCCCAATAAAGTAACATTTTCATTCAAACAACTCTTTGACTTCGATAGGGTTCTATTGCGAATCGTTTTAGGTAGATATCACTTCACATCATCAGCCTATTTCAGTCCACTGCTGGACGTAGGCCTCTCCTATTAACTAAGCGTATAGACGCGTTAGGAGGCAAAAGCCACGCTAGGCAAGCGGGTTAGCGATATCAGTAATGTGTCCACTATGATGACGCTGCTGCCCATCATCAATCTTCTATAAAGAATTGTCAGTGACACTTCAATCCCTCAGTCGGCTCTACGACACCCGCGGGAAGAGTTGGGGTAGGGACAAATGCCGTGTGGTGACGGCAGTGAGAATACATTTGTCTCCACCCCAACTCCTACGGGTGTCGTAAGAGTCGACTAAGGGATTGAAGTGTCACTGAACATTATTTGATAAAAAAAATTGATGATGGGCAGCAGCGTCATAGTGGACAGTGGACACATTACTGCGATCGCCAATCCGCTTGCCCAGCGTGGTGATTATGGGCATTTACCTCCTAATGCGTCCATACGGCAAAGATAAGACAGATATCTTGTTTACTAATAACCTCTCGTTCCCCAGGCGAATGGCTAGCGGTGGGCATGGAGAACAGCAACGTGGAGGTGCTGCACGCGGTGAAGCCGGACAAGTACCAGCTGCACCTGCACGAGTCGTGCGTGCTGTCGCTGCGCTTAGCCAGCTGCGGCAAGTGGTTCGTGTCCACGGGGAAGGACAACCTGCTCAACGCTTGGCGCACCCCGTACGGCGCGAGTATATTCCAGGTCTCTTTACATTTCTGTTTTTCTCGTACTTTAAGATTAGTGTCTTTGGGCTTTTTCACTTTTACAAGATGATGAAGAATATACTGCGTGGGCGACAAAAGGAACAAGAGATCCTTAAGCTTTCGTCAATAGTACAGTCAGCAGATATTGCTTAGCGGGTAGGGTGTTGACAATGATCTTGACACACTCTCATAGTCTTACAAATAAGGTCTTGCCAAGTTCATTTTGAACACCCTGCCCGCTTGGCAATATCTGATGCTGGCTGTACCTCCTCTTTTAATGTAAATAAAGCACATTTAAGTAGTGTAAATAAAGAAATGTAGTTACGCTAACTAAAAGACCATAGGTCGGTAATTGGTGGCTTTTTGCCTGGCCACGACATTGGTTTAATCACTCGTATGCCAGAAAGTGGATCCGCGTACGAGAAAACTATAAGAAAAAAATATTTGCTGCATACGAGAGGTTAATGCGACCGGCGGGGCGGAAAACCATACGTGGGAGAGCGATAGAGGTACTGGGAGTTCCGATATGGACCTCTCGCTCCAACTTAAGGATTCGCGCGGCGCCGGTCGCCTTAGACCAATATCGTAGTCAGGCCATCCCTTTTCGTGCTCGCGTGGAAAATGTATCGCTCATTGCTCGATTTCCTACTTTTAACACTAGAATAGTTCGAGAACAAACTTCGATTTAGATGTACAACTGTCAAATTCCACCTCAACGATTTTCTGTGTCGCTTGTTTTTTTAATGTTTTCTGACAATTGTTTTTGTCCACAGTCAAAAGAATCATCATCAGTACTAAGCTGCGACATCTCATCTGACGACAAATACATAGTAACGGGTTCCGGAGACAAGAAGGCCACAGTTTACGAAGTGATCTACTAGTGAGCGAACAAAGTGACTGTGCCTAATGGACGTTCTCTGAGCGACAGTGGTCGACAGTGGTGATATAGTTATAGTGTATGTATAGAGTATATTGGGAAGCCTGTATGTACTTATGCGACTTGTTTATATAGATTAGTGTGCGCGGTTTATGTTTATTTGTTGAGCGCCGGTAGTGTATGTTGGCAGCAGATCTCAAAATGATGATTTCGTTTCAATATTGTTGTAAAATGCTCGTATTAAAGAAAAAATATGCGCAAATTAATATTTTGTTTCTTTTGTAATCCATTCCACACCCATACTATTAGACTGCGACCATATATAACATGGACGTCTAACGCCAGCTCAAAAATGCCCCCAAAACCAATTGTTCAATTGTGCCAAGATGGGCAGGACATAGTGCTTTTCGTGACACCGCGCATATTTCGCCGCAACATCTTTGACAAATGTTTATTGAATATCGCCAATCAAAACTTTGATGGACCAATCACAACTATTTTTAAATAGCGGTTTAGTTTTTATAGGTCGACATTCAAATTGCGGCCGCGCTCCAGCCCATCCCGGGAGGGAAACCGTAAGTCATCCAGATTAGTATTTTCCCCTTATTCGAAAATGTTTCTTTCCTTAGCGAGCCGGTATGTCTTGTTTGTTCCTTTCGGCCTTATCAATATGTCTACAAGACTGAAGGAGACTACAAATAGTTATCTGCTCGCTAAGTTAGGAGACGTTTATGAATAAGAGAGTTAATTTTGGCGTCGTATTGATGAGCATTATTTTCAAAATAAAAATTGTGTAATTATAATTATGCATAAAAATAATTGTTTGTTAAGCAACCAAAATCAATGTCAAAGAACGTGAATCGATATTCAGATTGACAAAATAGTTCGTCGCTTTCTATGGTCAAATTTCAATCGAATTACGCTTTTCGCATGGCGACCCTGTCAAACGGTTTTAATTTAAATGATAGCAAATTCTATTCTTGGATCGATTTGTTTTTAATACGAAATGACAGTAGATAATCAAATCACTTGTGTTTATTTTGTGTTAAATTATTCTTACCTATAGTATTTGCTATCGTCACAATGGTTTTACCTGATGGTATCACCAGAAGATCAGCACCGGATAAGCTTCAGCCTCGTGTTAAGATCGTGGTCCCTTTATTACCGTTTGTCATGCAACGCTTAACTTTTGTGCAGATGTAACGTTAAACTGGGCTTTTCTACTCCTGACCTTTTTTTTGCTAGTTACATAGCTACGCACACTATTGTAAAGCATGGATATAGAATATGGATATGGATTTGACAACGTAATAATAATAGCAAGAACGAAAGGGATGGTCTTATGAAACTTTTTACTAGTGGAAGTGAAAAGGAACGATAATCGTCGGTCCTTATCACTGTGGCACTATTTTTTGTGTGTGTGGCACTTAGATGCTAAATCTACGTGCCAGACAAATGCGTTGAATACGTCACTATACGTAGTATCTTCTTAGTAGTCTGTGACTATGTCTATCCCTCTTAGTGGCACACTATGTGCGGCCCCTCGTTGTAAAGATATACATAATTACATCTGTCAAAAGTCTATAGTCTATTTCTCAAAAACGCACTCTCAGCCGGTAATGTAATGTCGCAGCGTTGTTCGGAAAGAGAAGGCACGCGAGATATATGGGCGTCTCTTGCTGCCAGACGTCGTCACTTTCCGAACAGACTCAAAAACGTACTGCGGTCTGCCACAGACTGCCACACCATACTCATGATAGTCGCCATATTGGGTTTGTTCCCATCTTGGAGTTTTTACACTGCTACCAACATTAGTACGCGATTATTTATTACAATAATTACAATTATTAATTAAATATTTAGAAAATAGAATAAAAATTAGTTTTTTCAATTATTTTAATTTGATATATTATGTTTTTGTACCAATAACTAATTTCATATTATGCAAAAGTATTTTTATCACAGGCAAGTAAGCACGATTTTAAAAGCAAAGTTATCCATAGACAATGACAGCTGCATTAAAAAAAATCTTCCCGCTTTCCACTAGCAGTTGAAAGTCCTGCCGCGAACTGCGACATTGAGTTTCGATCATTTGTCTCTGTCACTTATTATTAGAGTTACAGAAACAGATGCTCGACTTTTGCGAATTTCGAAGTTCGTGGACGGCCCCCAGTTCAGTATAGGCAGTATAGCGCTCGGTTTGATTTGAGTCGATTTGCATTGAAGTTTGTGCAGTGCCTAAAACTTATCTAAAATATGAGTTTTTCATCATTAATTTCTAATGAGCTATCAATGTTATATTAGTTATACAAACTATGTGCTTATTGGTGACAATTGGAATACGTGTGTGGCGCTCAGTAATATAGGAATTTTTTTTAGTTCTGTGTATGCTATGCCTCTTAGTCGTAGAAAAAGTATAGTATGCAACGTTGTATTACTAGTTCAAAAAATGCTCGCGACGTCTTAAATTGCGATACTCGCCCTTCGGGCTCGTATCGCAAGTCGCAACTCACGCCGCTCGCACTTTTTGATCCTTATAATACCACTATTGCATAAAATACTATTACATTAAACCCTTAACTATGTATTTTTTTTCAATCAACCCAAGTCATAGTACCGCGATATTTTACTATATTTTCCGTTACTGTGTTTATTTGTCCTGCGAAACTATATATCCAAGTTCATCTTATCCCCAGAGCGTACTCGTTCCACGTATCGGCGGAAGGACAGATGCAGCCGGTACCGTTCCCGCCGGACGCGCTCATGGGCCCCGGCATCCCGCGCCACGCGCGCCAGGTGTCGGCGCTGGCGCACGGCGAGGTGGTGTGCGCCGTCACCGTGTCGTCGCCCACCAAGTACGTCTACACCGGCGGCAAGGGCTGCGTCAAGGTGTGGGACATCAGCCAGCCCAGCAAGGCGCCCGTCAGCCAGCTCGACTGCTTGGTGAGTGGGTAACTGTCCACGTGAGGGTTTTGGCTACTTTAAATAAATAATAATAAATAAATATCTTGGGACATCTTACACAAATCAACCTAATCCTACGGTAAGCTCGATTAAGGCTTGTGATGTGGGTACCAGGTGACGATATA
The DNA here is from genome assembly GCA_025490895.1 of Thaumatotibia leucotreta. Taxonomy (NCBI): domain Eukaryota; kingdom Metazoa; phylum Arthropoda; class Insecta; order Lepidoptera; family Tortricidae; genus Thaumatotibia; species Thaumatotibia leucotreta. Next base: position 69,243 of record JALPQI010002236.1, read on the forward strand.
TATAATAGATAGATACGTGTAGATACTTAGATACATACACGCCCACGGCCACGACCAAGGAACAAACATTTGTGATAAATAAATACACAAAGAATGCCTTCGCCGGGATTCGAATCCGGAACCTCCAGCTCCGTAGGCAGGGTCACTACCAACTAGGCTACAGAGGCTGACAAACTACTACGGCTACTTTATATAATAGATACAGTCAACCAATTAGAACCCTAGGCCACTCTGGAACCATGTCAAAGTAACGTTATCAATCAGATTGTAAGACAATTCAAACGGCTTTTCATTTTGACACGGTTCTAGAGTGGCCTAGGATTCCAATTGGTCGAGTGTACATCTATCTTGTCAAACGTCTGTTCCTTGTTAACCTTTTCGACGCCATGTCGAATACCAAAGCTGGTACTCACATGCCAAGTCACCGAAATAAACCGATTGAAAGTCCTAGTTAAAATCGAGCAGCTATATATTAAATGTATAATCATTAGGTATATCCAATCTTAGTGGGGTGTATTAGAGTAATTTCGAATCTCAAAAAATGCCGGATAATTCCGGAAGGTGACACTTAAAACGCTGTAATTACGAGTGATCATTCTGTGATTTTCGAAATTACACTATAGTACATTGTGTATTAAGGGCGGTAAATAAGAAATTGTGAACGAGTGTGAAAGTAAAGCCCAAGCCGAAGGCGCGGGCTTTACTTCACACGAGTTCATAATTCTTGTACCGCCCGTGGCACACACAATGTTTTTCATCACACCTGTGAGGCAAAAAAAGTAAATAAAACTATATATTTTCACAAAACTACTCTAAAATGGTCAACTAAATCATTTCTCAAAATCAGGGATGACCTAAATTCATCACTTTTATAAAAGGAATCTCGGCGCGGCGCGCGCCGCGCCGCGCTAGTGCGTAGTAATGTCGTATGAAAATCCATTATTGCCCATGGGCATAATACAGCTCATTACGTTCAAGTATGCCTGCGTATAATAACACTTTTTACGAGCAGGTGTGATGAAAAGAGACTTTACTACATAAACAATAGCCGATGTCTAAATATAATGAAATGGTTGAACTTACGTATATTGTCATTACGTGCGACATGTTTCGGAGAGCCATAAGTCTCCATTATCAAGCACTGACCCCGTGTTCACGCCAGGCGAAACATGTTTCACCATTTAATTATATTTACATAGTTATTATGTCTCAAAAAAGTTTTACTTGATTTAGCCGATGTCAGTTTAAATAAGTAACAATGTGACATTCCAGCAAAGGGACAACTACATCAGATCGGTGAAGCTGCTGCCCGACGGACGCACGCTGATCGTGGGCGGCGAGGCGTCCAACCTGTCCATCTGGGACCTGGCGTCGCCCACGCCGCGCATCAAGGCCGAGCTCACCTCCTCCGCGCCGGCCTGCTACGCGCTCGCTATCAGCCCCGACTCTAAGGTAATCACGTCCAACCTGTCCATCTGGGACCTGGCGTCGCCCACGCCGCGCATCAAGGCCGAGCTCACCTCCTCCGCGCCGGCCTGCTACGCGCTCGCTATCAGCCCCGACTCTAAGGTAATCACGTCCAACCTGTCCATCTGGGACCTGGCGTCGCCCACGCCGCGCATCAAGGCCGAGCTCACCTCCTCCGCGCCGGCCTGCTACGCGCTCGCTATCAGCCCCGACTCTAAGGTAATCACGTCCAACCTGTCCATCTGGGACCTGGCGTCGCCCACGCCGCGCATCAAGGCCGAGCTCACCTCCTCCGCGCCGGCCTGCTACGCGCTCGCTATCAGCCCCGACTCTAAGGTAATCACGTCCAACCTGTCCATCTGGGACCTGGCGTCGCCCACGCCGCGCATCAAGGCCGAGCTCACCTCCTCCGCGCCGGCCTGCTACGCGCTCGCTATCAGCCCCGACTCTAAGGTAATCACGAAACATGGAATAAATAACATTTCTAAATGATCAAACACCGTACTTTTTCAAAGGAATTTTCATTGCTCATGCTCTGAAAGTGGGTTGTTGTTTATCTATTATACGGGTGGAAAACGATGCATCGCGGCCCTTGGGTTGCAAAAATATATGTTCCTATTAGTGCTCGCCTTGTAAAATTATAAGCACCAAACCGAACGAAGTGCCAACAATACTCTTATTTACAACCGATTTAACTTAACAGCTTTACTCAGATACAAAGTATCAGGCTATCAACATTGCTACAGGAATTGTTTACTCATCCAACCAGAAATGCATGTTTTTAATGCATTCTTTAGTTTTATTTTTGCCATTATCTGCTAAAACGATGTGCCCTTTTACCGTTAATTAAATTTTATGCAGAACGAATCATGGAGGACAAAACATAGAGCTTTGTTTTTCGAAGTATAAACTAGACTACATATAACTAGGTTGCAAAGAACACTATTCCTAGGATATGCATAAGGAAGACTTAAATAAAACATTTACCCCTTTATTAATTAAAATCCCCTAACCTGTTAAGCCGCTAAGTATTGTTTGTCCCTTTCGCTCATACAGAAATTGATAAAACCAAAAGGGACAAACAATACTTAGCAGTTTGTAAAGTTACGTTTATGAATAAGGAGGTTAATAGCAGGGATCGGATACCGGTTTTTTTCCTACATACAAAAGAACGGTTCTAATTTCGTTCTTCGGTAAATTCTTTGTTAATGGAGTAATTCAAAAATACGATGTTGTTAATTACATACATAAAATATCGATTACTATATAAAGAGTGCAAAATATTTTAAAATATTGAGCTATTTCGAGGTTTTCAAAAATAACTGGCTCCGATCTCTGGTTAATAATAACATTAATAACTATCACACTATTAGATTTTGTACTGTGTGTGCCTGCCTATTGAAAACAATATTCCTAAACCACAAATGTCTGGTATGGAAGTGAAACATTTTATTAGCTAACGTATTCGTCTTCCAGGTGTGCTTCAGCTGTTGTTCAGACGGCAACATCGCGGTGTGGGACCTGCACAACCAGACGCTAGTGCGGCAGTTCCAGGGCCACACCGACGGCGCTTCCTGTATCGACATCTCCGCCGACGGCACCAAGCTGTGGACCGGCGGCCTCGACAATACCGTGCGGTTAGTATACTTAATCTACTTAGCATATTTGCGTCTATTGAACATATGCCTCTTCCATGGTCTTCCATTGTGTTCTTGTTGCGGCGATTCCGAAGTTCACAAATATCTCTCACTCCAATGACGCCTTTGTTGGTGTGAAAGAGACAAATCCCCGAAATTTACGAACTTCGGAGTTCGCGGTAGGCCAACTGCCCCACCCTGTCTTTTTGATGTCGTCCGACCGCCTGGCTCATGGTTTTCCGTCCCTTCGTTTCCCTAGTTTCGATCTCTAGGAAATTGCACACAATTGCACACTTACGGCCTGTTTCACAATCTCCAGTTAAAGCTATCTAGCAGATAAAAAATAACACTATCTCTTTCTTTCACCTGAAAGAATGAAGAGAGCGTGTTATTTTTATCTGACAGATAGCTTTAACTGGAGATTGTGAAATAGGCCCTTAATATTGCTTACGTGGTGGACTTTGTGTGGTTAGCCGTAGAGATCAACGCAGCACGATCTTGAAAGAAAAATCATACTGACCCCCATCAAAGGAAACCGCTCTAGAGGTTGATCACCGTCAATATCCATGCAAAGGGCAGACCATTTGGTATTTGATCACATCAAGTGGAGGGACACATTTAACTACTGCTAGTCACGATCCACGGCCACGAGACACGACTACGAAGACTGTCAGGATCATACTTTTCGAGCAATACGAATAAGGATATCTTGACCGTCACTATTTCATGCTATGCTGTGTCATCAATCACGAACAGGGATAGTCGAGCCATACTTTTCGATAGTTTGATATTAATCATAAATAAGAACGAAACCGTCCATGACTTTACATTTTACAGATCTGTAATCAGCTATTCATATATTCCCCGTGTTCTTTGTTTGCGTGCACATTTAAAGTTAAGTTTATTTTTTGTTACAGGTCATGGGATTTGAGAGAAGGCAGACAGTTGCAACAACATGACTTCAGTTCTCAAATCTTCTCACTAGGATATTGTCCTACAGGTATAACAATTATGTAATTCAATAATTTAGTAAATTAAATGCATTGATACGAATGATAGAACCAATACAGTGGTACACATTACGATAATAAGAAAAATAAGACTAGCATAATGTAACTACTGTAAGGATTACAAAATCTACTTTCAAATTAAGATTCCTAAGTTAAAGATGTCATACATACACCCTACATGAACCCAACAAAGATACCCTATTAGTTATATATCTTTCGGCGAAGGTACAATGTATTGCCACCTTATTTTGAGACTTATTCCGTCACTTATTTCGGCCAGTGGAATCTTGGTGTGACTGATGCCTTATTAAGGGATCGACTCCCAATGAAGTAACATTTTCATTACTTTTGACTTCGATAGGGTTCTATTGCAAATCGTTTTCAGGTAGATATCACATCACATCATCCGCCTATTTCAGTCCACTGCTGGACGTAGGCCTCTCCTATTAACTATGCGTATAGACGCGTTAGGAGGCAAAAGCGACGCTGGGCAAGCGGATTAGCGATAGCAGTAATGTGTCCACTATGATGACGCTGCTGCCCATCATCAATCTTCTATCAAAGAATGGTCAGTAACACTTCAATCCCTCAGTCGGCTTTACGACACCCGCGGGAAGAGTTGGGGTAGGGACAAATGCCGTGTGGTGACGGCAGTAAGAATACATTTGTCACCACCCCAACTCCTACGGGTGTCGTAAGAGTCGACTAAGGGATTGATCTGTCACTGAACATTATTTGATAAAAAAAATTGATGATGGGCAGCAGCGTCATAGTGGACAGTGGACACATTACTGCGATCGCCAATCCGCTTGCCCAGCGTGGTGATTATGGGCATTTACCTCCTAATGCGTCCATACGGCAAAGATAAGACAGATATCTTGTTTACTAATGACCTCTCGTTCCCCAGGCGAATGGCTAGCGGTGGGCATGGAGAACAGCAACGTGGAGGTGCTGCACGCGGTGAAGCCGGACAAGTACCAGCTGCACCTGCACGAGTCGTGCGTGCTGTCGCTGCGCTTCGCCAGCTGCGGCAAGTGGTTCGTGTCCACGGGGAAGGACAACCTGCTCAACGCTTGGCGCACCCCGTACGGCGCGAGTATATTCCAGGTCTCTTTACGTTTTTGTTTTTCTCGTACTTTAAGATTAGTGTGTTTGAGCTTTTTCACGCACACGATGATGAAGAATATATTGTGTGGGCGACAAAAGAAACAAGAGAGCCTGAAGCTTTCATCAATAGTACAGTCAGCAGCAGATATTGCTTAGCGGCTAGGGTGTTGACAATGATCTTAACACACTCTCATAGTCTTACCAATAAGGTCTTGCCAAGTTCATTTTGAACACCCTGCCCGCTTGGCAATATCTGATGTTGGCTGTACCTCCTCTTTTAATGTAAATAAAGCACATTTAAGTAGTGTAAATAAAGAAATGTAGTTACGCTAACTAAAAGACCATAGGTCGGTAATTGGTGGCTTTTTGCCTGGCCACGACATTGGTTTAATCACTCGTATGCTGGAAAGTGGATCCGAAAACGAGAAAACTATAAGAAAAAAATATTTGCTGCATACGAGAGGTTAACGCGACCGGCGGGGCGGAAAACCCTACGTGGGAGAGCGATAGAGGTACTGGGAGTTCCGATATGGACCTCTCGCTCCAACTTAAGGATTCGCGCGGCGCCGGTCGCCTTAGACCAATATCGTGGTCAGGCCATCACTTTTAGTGCTCGCGTGGAAAATGTATCGCTCATTGCTCGATTTCCTATTTTTAACACTAGAATAGTTCGAGAACAAACTTCGATTTAGATGTACAACTGTCAAATTCCACCTCAACGATTTTCTGTGTCACTTGTTTTTTCAATGTTTTCTGACAATTGTTTTTGTCCACAGTCAAAAGAATCATCATCAGTACTAAGCTGCGACATCTCATCTGACGACAAATACATCGTAACGGGTTCCGGAGACAAGAAGGCCACAGTTTACGAAGTGATCTACTAGTGAGCGAACAAAGTGACTGTGCCTAATGGACGTTCTCTGAGCGACAGTGGTCGACAGTGGTGATATAGTTATAGTGTATGTATAGAGTATATTGGGAAGCCTGTATGTACTTATGCGACTTGTTTATATAGATTAGTGTGCGCGGTTTATGTTTATTTGTTGAGCGCCGGTAGTGTATGTTGGCAGCAGATCTCAAAATGATGATTTCGTTTCAATATTGTTGTAAAATGCTCGTATTAAAGAAAAAATATGCGCAAATTAATATTTTGTTTCTTTTGTAATCCATTCCACACCCATACTATTAGACTGCGACCATATATAACATGGACGTGTAACGCCAGCTCAAAAATGCCCCCAAAACCAATTGTTCAATTGTGCCAAGATGGGCAGGACATAGTGCTTTTCGTGACACCGCGCATATTTCGCCGCAACATCTTTGACAAATGTTTATTGAATATCGCCAATCAAAACTTTGATGGACCAATCACAACTATTTTTAAATAGTGGTTTAGTTTTTATAGGTCGACATTCAAATTGCGGCCGCGCTCCAGCCCATCCCGGGAGGGAAACCGTAAGTCATCCAGATTAGTATTTTCCTCTTATTCGAAAATGTTTCTTTCCTTAGCGAGCCGGTAAGTCTTGTTTGTTCCTTTCGGCCTTATCAATATGTCTACAAGACTGAAGGAGACTACAAATAGTTATCGGCTCGCTAAGTTAGGAGACGTTTATGAATAAGAGAGTTAATTTTGGCGTCGTATTGATGAGCATTATTTTCAAAATAAAAATTGTGTAATTATAATTATGCATAAAAATAATTGTTTGTTAAGCAACCAAAATCAATGTCAAAGAACATGAATTGATATTCAGATTGACTAATTAGTTCGTCGCTTTCTATGGTCAAATTTCAATCGAATTACGCTTTTCGCATGGCGACCCTGTCAAACCGTTTTAATTTAAATGATAGCAAATTCTATTCTTGGATCGATTTGTTTTTAATACGAAATGACAGTAGATAATCAAATCACTTGTGTTTATTTTGTGTTAAATTATTCTTACCTATAGTATTTGCTATCGTTACAATGGTTTTACCTGATGGTATCACCAGAAGATCAGCACTGGATAAGCTTCAGCATCGTGTTTAGATCGGGTGACTCATAGTGGTCCCTTTATTACCGTTTATCATGCACTGCCTAACCTTTTGCGCAGATGTAACGTTAAATTTTGTTTACATTAAAGCTCTTAACTTTATTTTTTTTGCAATCGACTCATAGTAGTCGTAGTTCCGCGAACTTTTACTATATTTTCCGCTACTGTGTTTATTTGTATCCTGCGTAATACCGTGTCTAAATCTAATACGGGCGCTAAATTAAACCAGGCATGGAATTCATTTCATAGATACAAGGTTTTGATTTTAAGTTAGACTTAATTATGACTAAGAAGTGAAGAAGATTTTTTTAAAGATTTTCGGAGCAGCAATGTAGGTACGAACATTTGAACCAACGAGCGATTAACTTGATTTTGTTGCTCAACATTGCGCGACGAATTATTTCGTACAGTTAATTTTGTTGCTCCGATTTCAAGTAAAAGTTATCTAAATGTGCTTACTATGTCCTTTTTTTTTCGTGGTTAAATGCGTTACGCATACCACCCGGGCGCGGGGGACGGACCCGGGTGGTTAGTGGGACTCCCAGGGCTAATGAGGCCCCGGTCACCCTCTAAAGTCTGCCGCCAAGACGCTTTAAGGCGAGGTCACGGGTACGCCTGAGCATAAAACTAACCCCCGATAAGAGCTTCGTGTATATTAGACTTAGGGCCTACGCTAGCTTACGCGGATTACCCGCAACGGACGCCCGCCTCAAAGAAATTGTATAGACACCGCTAACTGGCTTGGCGCGTGCGACGGACGTTAAACCGCGCGGCGGGTCGCGGGTGTCCGCTCCGTGCGCACGCGGCGGGCACTCCGGAGCGGACTTGTTTCTTGAATTCAGCGCTAAGTTAGGCGTGTGCCCGTCGCGGACTCGCTGGCCCGCGGCGGGGGTCCGGAGCGGGACACAAGAGCGTGGACACGCGGCGGACGTCCGCGTAAGTTAGCGTAGGCCCTTACACCCTATCCGACTGTCCCCAGAGCGTACTCGTTCCACGTATCGGCGGAAGGACAGATGCAGCCGGTCCCGTTCCCGCCGGACGCGCTCATGGGCCCCGGCATCCCGCGCCACGCGCGCCAGGTGTCGGCGCTGGCGCACGGCGAGGTGGTGTGCGCCGTCACCGTGTCGTCGCCCACCAAGTACGTCTACACCGGCGGCAAGGGCTGCGTCAAGGTGTGGGACATCAGCCAGCCCAGCAAGGCGCCCGTCAGCCAGCTCGACTGCTTGGTGAGTGGGTAACTGTCCACGTGAGGGTTTTGGCTACTTTAAATAAATAATAATAAATGAAATGAAATGAAAAATGTTTATTTGATGCTAAAAATAGAAACAAAAAGAAAACTTAATCTATGCTAAATCTTAACCTAAGTACAAAGCATCAAAATGGATGCCACTCAGCATATGCCGATAACTAAAGGGTTTTAGTTATGGCGCTGGTTTTCAGGGCAACCAGAAATATTATTGATGAATTAACACTAATCTGTTGACATAATAAATAAATTAGTAAATGAATGAGTTACAATTAGAGTTAGTACACTGCGACTTAATAAAGTGCGCATAGTAAACAGTGTGAGCAAATTCCATAAGTGACCAAAATAAACCACCGATTCAGACTCCGAACATCTGTATATTATCTGTATAATCATTAATTATATCAAATCTTAATAGAGAGTAATAGAGTAATTCCAAATTGCAAAAAATGCCGAATAATTCCGAAACGTGACACTTAAGACGCTGTAATTACGAGTGATTTTTCTGTGATTTTCGAAATTACACTAAGAGACTTTACTACATAAACAATAGCCGATGTCTAAATATAATTAAACAATTGAACACACATATATTTAGTCATTACGCGCGACATGTTTCAGAGACCCTAGGTCTCCATTATCAAGCACTGAGCCCGCGTTCACGCCAGGCGAGACATGTTTAACCATTTAATTATATTTATAATTTTATAGTTATTGTGTATAAAAGTTTAAATTCAATTAGCCGATGTCAGTTGAAATAAGCAGCAATGTGATATTCCAGCAAAGGGACAACTACATCAGATCGGTGAAGCTGCTGCCCGACGGACGCACGCTGATCGTGGGCGGCGAGGCGTCCAACCTGTCCATCTGGGACCTGGCGTCGCCCACGCCGCGCATCAAGGCCGAGCTCACCTCCTCCGCGCCGGCCTGCTACGCGCTCGCTATCAGCCCCGACTCTAAGGTAATCACGTCCAACCTGTCCATCTGGGACCTGGCGTCGCCCACGCCGCGCATCAAGGCCGAGCTCACCTCCTCCGCGCCGGCCTGCTACGCGCTCGCTATCAGCCCCGACTCTAAGGTAATCACGTCCAACCTGTCCATCTGGGACCTGGCGTCGCCCACGCCGCGCATCAAGGCCGAGCTCACCTCCTCCGCGCCGGCCTGCTACGCGCTCGCTATCAGCCCCGACTCTAAGGTAATCACGTCCAACCTGTCCATCTGGGACCTGGCGTCGCCCACGCCGCGCATCAAGGCCGAGCTCACCTCCTCCGCGCCGGCCTGCTACGCGCTCGCTATCAGCCCCGACTCTAAGGTAATCACGTCCAACCTGTCCATCTGGGACCTGGCGTCGCCCACGCCGCGCATCAAGGCCGAGCTCACCTCCTCCGCGCCGGCCTGCTACGCGCTCGCTATCAGCCCCGACTCTAAGGTAATCACGTCCAACCTGTCCATCTGGGACCTGGCGTCGCCCACGCCGCGCATCAAGGCCGAGCTCACCTCCTCCGCGCCGGCCTGCTACGCGCTCGCTATCAGCCCCGACTCTAAGGTAATCACGAAATATGGAATAATAGTACATTACTGCAGACGCCGGGAAAAATGGGCTTACCAGCTGAGTAGGTATGGACGGCCGAACGTAGTGAGACCGGACAGTGATACGAAACCGGTAAGCCCATTTCACGGCGAGGCATGAATAGTGCTTTTCTCAAACATATGCAATGAAATAAAAAATACGACAATCAAAAAGAAACAGAATTTAGCTGTTTAACCTGTTCATGAAAACCGACGCCAAGTTTAAAAAAAATATTACTTACCGGCCTAGGCCGTTAAATTCGTATGAAAATCCTTTACTATTATCTCGAGGTCATCCGCCTACAACGTCATACTTTAAAGCCTATTATGACGAACATAATGACAACATTTCATTGCATGTTTGAGAAAATAACATTTCTAAATGATCGAGCACCGTACTTTTTCAAAGGAATTTCCTCCCGCGGACGGTCCGGCTATGAAATGAGGACTTGAAGGATTCTTCAAAAAAAATTTTTTTGTGTCTTTCTTATGAGTAGCATGTTTATTTACATAACATTTCAATTTCCTTGCAGTAAAGACTGGTAAAGGGAAAGCTAAAACCAGAACGTTAAAAGCTTTAGTAGTAAGATTACTAGTTTTAATCTCCGCGCGGCCGCGCTGCACAAGTTCGCGGTTTACAACCGATTTAACTTAACAGCTTTACTCAGATACAAAGTATCAGGCCATTTACATTGCTACAGGAATTAAAATGTTTATTCATCCTACCAGAATTGCATGTTTTTAATGCATTTAGATTTATTTTTGCCATTGCCGGCTAAAAGATGTAACCTAAATTGACCGTTAATTGATTTTTATGATTCATAATAAAAACTAAGATATCTTCTGTATGCAGAAATTGCAAAACGAGCATGGAGGACAAAACATGGAGCTGTTTTTTCAAGTTTAGACTAAACTACATATAACTAGGTTGCAAATAACAGTATTCCTAGGATATGAATAAAGAAGCCTTAAACACTTTTTTTAACGAAGTGACTCTACTCCACCTGGCCCCAATTTCACCACCTTGACAAGTGCTACAATTGTAAATTTACTGTTTCTTCAATCGGGACGTCTATAGGCTACATTTACCGGTTACCATCGGAAGGTCCGTGCGTTTCTTTGCCACCAACATAAAATGTAGTACAGGAACTTTTATAAATTAGCAGTAATTAACTACTTTTTGCGAAGCAAAATTACAATTGTCACAAAAAATACGACAATTGTAGCGAAATTCCGACACATGCCGAACCTCATGTCAAGATTGAATGTAAATTGTACTAAACCTTGCGACAATTGTCACGGGTTTCGGAAAATAAAAAGCAGTTTATTGACGATATAATAACGTTGTTAGTAATAATTTTATGTTGGTGGCAAACAAGCACATGGACCGTCCGGTAGTAAGCGGTAGCCGTAGCCTACGGAGGCCTGTGACGTCAGTAACAGTGATATTTTACAATTGTCAGACTTGTAATTATGGTGAAATAGGCCACTGATCGTAAGTGAAAAGTGGAGCCCAAATCGCGGCGTCAACGAATAGGAGACCAGCAGTAACCTGTCAGTTGCCATGGCCTTGCTGGCCCGCTAGATGCTTCTTCACGCTTCGTTTAAAGGGTCCCAACTTATACGTATATAAACAAACGTGCCGGTAAAGAATTCCACTTTACCACCCCCTAATTCATAAACACCTCCTAACTTAGCAAGCCGCTAAGTATTGTTTGTCCCTTTCGCTCATGCAGATATATTGATAAGACCGATAATGTGTGTATCCACTGGAAACGATATTCCTAAACCACCAATGTCTGGTATGGAAGTAGAATATTTTATTAACTATCGTATTCGTCTTCCAGGTGTGCTTCAGCTGTTGTTCAGACGGCAACATCGCGGTGTGGGACCTGCACAACCAGACGCTAGTGCGGCAGTTCCAGGGCCACACCGACGGCGCTTCCTGTATCGACATCTCCGCCGACGGCACCAAGCTGTGGACCGGCGGCCTCGACAATACCGTGCGGTTAGTATACTTAATCTTCTTAGCATATTTGCGTCTATTGAACATACGCCTCTTCCATGGTTTTCCATTGTGTTCTTGTGGCGACGATTCGATTCCAGCGGCTCTACTGCGAACTCCGAAGTTCACAAATATCTCTGTCACTCCAATGACGCCTTTGTTGGTGAGACAGAGACAAAACCCCGAAATTTACGAACTACGGAGGTCGCGGTAGGCCAACTGGTCCCACCCTTAAATTTTTTAAATTTAAAATGTTAACTGTTTATTTCAAGGTAAGTTACATAATATTACATAGTCTTAACCTATAATCTTAATTATTTAAAGATTTTTTAAGTTAAGGAGTCTTAATTAAATTTTACAAAGATACGGATTTGAATTCGACATGCACATTGCCTTATACAAGATAGGTACTATGATACTAATTAAACCCTGTCTTTTTGATGTCGTCTGACCGCCTGGCTCATGGTTTTCCGTCCCTTCGTTTCCCTAGTTTCACTCTCTAGGAAAGCACACGGTAGCACCAACGGTCATCATCCCTGCGAGATGTATGACCGGGAAATTGGACACAATTGTACACTTAATATTGCTTACGTGGTGGACCCTGTATGGTTAGCCGTAGACATCTAAGCACGACCTCGAAAGAAAAATCATACTGACTCCAATCAAAGGAAACCGCTCTAGAGGGTGATCACCGTCAATATCCATGCAAAGGGCAGACCATTTGATATTTGATCACGTCAAGTGGAGGGACACATTTAACTACACGATCCTCAGCCACGAGAAAACTACGAAAACGGCTCAGATCATACTTTTCGAACAATACGAATAAGGATAACTTGACCGTCACTATTTCATGCTATGCCATGTGTCATCAATCACGAACAGGGATAGTAGAGCCATACTTTTCAATAGTTTGATATTAATCGTAAATAAGAACGAAACCGTCCATGACCTTACATTTTACAGATTACAGATCTCAGCTCTTCATATATTCCCCATGTTCTTTGTTATTTAAATTTATGTTTGTTTTTTGTTACAGGTCATGGGATTTGAGAGAAGGCAGACAGTTGCAACAACATGACTTCAGTTCTCAAATCTTCTCACTAGGATATTGTCCTACAGGTAAAACAAATGCATTGATACGAATGATAGAACCAATACAGTGGTACACATTACGATAATAAGAAAATTAAGATAAGCGTAATATAACTACTGTAAGGATTACAAAATCTACCTTCAAATTAAGATTCCGAAGTTACAGATTTCATATATACACCCTACATGAACCCAACAAAGATGACCCTATTAGATATATATCTTTCGGCATCGGTACAATGTATTGCCACCTTATTTTGAGACTTACTCCGTCACTTATTTCGGCCAATGGAATCCTGGCGTGACTGATGCCTGATTAAGGGTTGGACTCCCAATAAAGTAAAATTTTCATTAAACAACTCTTTTTTTTTCGATAGGGTTCTATTGCAAATCGTTTTAGGTAGATATCACATCACATCATCCGCCTATTTCAGTCCACTGCTGGACGTAGGCCTCTCCTATTAACTATGCGTGTAGACGCGTTAGGAGGTAAAAGCCACGCTGGGCAAGCGGGTTAGCGATAGCAGTAATGTGTCCACTATGATGACGCTGCTGCCCATCATCAATCTCCTATCAAAGAATTGTCAGTGACACGTCAATCCCTCAGTCGGCTCTACGACACCCGCGGGAAGAGTTGGGGTAGGGACAAATGCCGTGTGGTGACGGCAGTAAGAACACATTTTTCTCCACCCCAACTCCTACGGGTGTCGTAAGAGTCGACTAAGGGATTGAACTGTCACTGAACATTATTTGATAAAAAAAATTGATGATGGGCAGCGTCATAGTGGACACATTACTGCGATCGCCAATCCGCTTGCCCAGCGTCGCGATTATGGGCATTTACCTCCTAATGCGTCCATACGGCAAAGATAAGACAGATATCTTGTTTACTAATAACCTCTCGTTCCCCAGGCGAATGGCTAGCGGTGGGCATGGAGAACAGCAACGTGGAGGTGCTGCACGCGGTGAAGCCGGACAAGTACCAGCTGCACCTGCACGAGTCGTGCGTGCTGTCGCTGCGCTTCGCCAGCTGCGGCAAGTGGTTCGTGTCCACGGGGAAGGACAACCTGCTCAACGCTTGGCGCACCCCGTACGGCGCGAGTATATTCCAGGTCTCTTTACATTTTTGTTTTTATCGTACTTTAAGATTAGTGTGTTTGAGCTTTTTCACGCACACGATGATGAAGAATATACTGTGTGGGCGACAAAAGAAACAAGAGAGCCTAAAGCTTTCATCAATAGTACAGTCAGCAGCAGATATTGCTTAGCGGGTAGGGTGTTGGCAATGATCTCAACACACTCATAGTCTTACCAATAAGGTCTTGCCAAGTTCATTTTGAACACCCTGCCCGCTTGGCAATATCTGATGCTGGCTGTACCTCCTCTTTTAATGTAAATAAAGCACATTTAAGTAGTGTAAATGAAGAAATGTAGTTACGCTAACTAAAAGACCATAGGTCGGTAATTGGTGGCTTTTTGCCTGGCCACGACATTGGTTTAATCACTCGTAAGCCGGAAAGTGGATCCGCGTACGAGAAAACTATAAGAAAAAAATATTTGCTGCATACGAGAGGTTAACGCGACCGGCGGGGCGGAAAACCCTACGTGGGAGAGCGATAGAGGTACTGGGAGTTCCGATATGGACCTCTCGCTCCAACTTAAGGATTCGCGCGGCGCCGGTCGCCTTAGACCAATATCGTAGTCAGGCCATCACTTTTAGTGCTCGCGTGGAAAATGTATCGCTCATTGCTCGATTTCCTATTTTTAACACTAGAATAGTTCGAGAACAAACTTCGATTTAGATGTACAACTGTCAAATTCCACCTCAACGATTTTCTGTGGCGCTTGTTTTTTTAATGTTTTCTGACAATTGTTTTTGTCCACAGTCAAAAGAATCATCATCAGTACTCAGCTGCGACATCTCATCTGACGACAAATACATCGTAACGGGTTCCGGAGACAAGAAGGCCACAGTTTACGAAGTGATCTACTAGTGAGCGAACAAAGTGACTGTGCCTAATGGACGTTCTCTGAGCGACAGTGGTCGACAGTGGTGATATAGTTATAGTGTATGTATAGAGTATATTGGGAAGCCTGTATGTACTTATGCGACTTGTTTATATAGATTAGTGTGCGCGGTTTATGTTTATTTGTTGAGCGCCGGTAGTGTATGTTGGCAGCAGATCTCAAAATGATGATTTCGTTTCAATATTGTTGTAAAATGCTCGTATTAAAGAAAAAATATGCGCAAATTAATATTTTGCTTCTTTTGTAATCCATTCCACACCCATACTGTTAGATAAGAGACATAATCTAATGAAGTTGATTTACTCATACGTTTGGGCCAAAATCAACCGAAACCGATTAATTCGTTATTGAATTTCAATCACGATTTTTCGGTGGACCGATGTTGCATCAAGCCCAAGGCGATCAAAACTATCAATATAGGTAATAATATGTGAACTGTGATTTTCGCTAGTTCTTGTAATTTCTATACATTTTAGGTTTCCGTAGCCAAAGTGGCAAAACGGTACCCATACGAGTGTAGTTAATCCGGCTATCTGTCCAGCGGTATGTCATAAGTATTACTCGGAGAGAAATGAAATGAAAGTTACGCCAGTACTCAGATATACTAAGATCGATGATCAATTGATCAGCTAGTATTCAAAAACGAAATTTTCCCACCAACCCATTGAATTGTTTTCTCCTCCGTTTTCTATTTACTTATAAAGGACGGATGCCACCCTACATTTATTTCTCTATGCATGAATACAATTTTCTGTCGGCTTCATAGGAAAAAAACATTGCAGAATTGGTCGTACAGTCACGTCTAATAATATGTATACATTTCGGAACGTATGCCAAGGGCATAAGGATCAAAATCGTATATATATTATTAGAGCCAACCGTTCACACTCGTTCCAAAAGATTAATTGCTTATATGTCCAATTACTCTAAAGGGTTTAGCAGCCTTACCGAACAAGAGGTGCCTTTCCCCACGGATGAGGTCAATATTTTAGGTGGTGTACTAGCAGGCCCTAAGAATACTCCATGCTTAATATCAGCTCTAGATCTTCTTTTGTTTTAGAGTTATTCAAAATAATGTAAAATATACAGGGTGCCGTTGAAAGTGGCATATTTCGTAAACTGTTCAAGTTAGATCAACCAAACAAAATTGTGTTTGATAACAATAAAATAAACTACAAAATGCATATTTTTAATCTGCATCTTGTCCTTATTTTTCATAATAAAAAAAGGCTTCTTGGTTTTTTTTTCCATATTTTATTTATTTCACGCGGAGGTACACCTACAAAAAAAATATGCAAACATAGCCACTAATGTCCACTTACACTATATACATAAATTAAGATATTTCCATAAATCATCGTGCGTCATGCCAAAAAAAAAAACTATTCCAGAAGTAGTCGTTACTGGCATACAAATAAAGTACCAGTACAGTATGAACATAAGGGTGTAGGTACACAATCTCTTTTTCATCATGCCTAAGCGCGCTATTGCTTGCGCGCGCTGCGGGAGTAATAGAAAAGTGAAATTCCCTAGGGCGTAATAGAAATGTCAGTACGTCATTTAATAATGTTATGTCTTAAAACTTTTTTTTTGTCGGCAAGTGTGATGAAAAACATTGTATGCATCACGGTCGGTAAGCGAAATACTAACTCGAGTCATAAAAGTCTTCTAACACTCTCATTAGTAATTCCGTACTTACCTCCCTTGATGCACAATGTACTATTAATAAACCTATTTAGAATAATCGACGACGAAATGTCAAAACTGAATCGATTGCTTAATAATTTATAATTAATAATATAAACGGAACTATCTATTTAAATGAGTTGATATATAAAACAATTAGCCTTTTCTAATCTTTTATTATTTCAAACAGTGGACCTATGCATAAGCGACAGTATAATACAGCTAAAAGCAGGAATTGACTATTTACAAATCTAAAGCATCTTTTGCCATATTTACATAGGTACAACACCATAAATTAAAATACATTCGTCCGGTAAATACACTTCGACATCTTCCAAAGTTTCGAAGAAAAGGTCCGATTGTATGTGAATAGGAATGTGAAAACAAATGTCGAAAACAATACTATCTGTCAAATGTTATCAACAATACAATACAATAACTCTTTATAGCACCTCAAAGACAAATACAAAACAAATAATAAAAATACATGTTTGAAAGAGGTAAACAAAAGGCGGTCTTATAGCTAAAGAGCGATCTCTTCCAGACAACCTTTGGGTAGAGGAGATAAGAAAGTAAATGTTGATAAGTAGGTGGTGCAAAACTGAGAAAAATGGTCAATAGGTATAAATAGGTATTTATATTATATATATGTATATACACATATCATCGTTTGATATGTCACCGTTGATTATTCTAAATAGGTTTATTAGAAGAGATTGTGTACCTACACACTAACTTATGTTCACACTGCACTGGTAGGTACTTTATTTGTATGCCAGTACCGACTACTTCTGGAATAGTTTTTTTTTGGCATGACGCACCATGATTTATGTAAATATCTTAAATTATGTATATAGTGGACATTAGTGGCTTTGTATGCATATTTTTTTTGTAGGTGTACCTCCGCGTGAAATAAAAAAAATATGCAAAAAAAAAACAAGAACCCTTTTTGTATTATGAAAAATAAGGACAAGATTTAGATTAAAAATATGCATTTTGTAGTTTATTTTATTGTTATCAAACACAATTTTGTTTGGTTGATCTAACTTGAACAGTTTACGAAATATGCCACTTTCAACGGCACCCTGTATATTTTACATTATCTTGAATAACTCTAAAACAAAAGAAGATCTAGAGCTGATATTAAGCATGGAGTATTCTTAGGTCCTGCTAGTACACCACCTAAAATATTGACCTCATCCGTGGGGAAAGGCACCTCTTGTTCGGTAAGGCTGCTAAACCCTTTAAATACATAAAGATTAGAGAATTTGGGTCCAAAAAGTAGATAGGTACCTAAATGATTGGTTGAAAAATCTGCAAAAGGGTACGGTCGGCTCTAATAATATGTATACGATTTTGATCCTTATGCCTTTGTCATACGTTCCAAAATGTATACATATTATTAGACGTGACTGTGCAGTACAAAGTTTGACTACACTACACACGTAGTTTTAAACTGAAATAAATATCATAAAGTAGGTACTTATACTAAATAAAATGACTAAGTACATCCATTGCGGGACAATGCATGAACAAAACTAACATTTTAAGTTCTTTTATCACTAGGTACAGTCGCCATCGGATTTCTCAGAGCGGCTAGGGTATCTATACAAAGAAAACATCTTGCGCACACCCAAGCCAACGAATATTACAAGTACCTAGTAGGTATTTCATTGTTTTGGCTTTGCTTGGTTCGCTGTCGTAAAAATAGTACCAATGTCCTGTCCTACCTATAATAATTATAAAGTGTCTTGGGACATAAAGCAAAAATACCTTCAATATTGTTAGATATATGTTTCGCGTCATGCGCGTAGTGTCTAAATACACATGAGTTTGTGCCTCACGAAAGTTATAATTCAATTATTTTTAGATAGATCATGTTCACATATTTTTGATCACCGTGGCCGACTGTACGCATGTTAAGTTTATTCACGCATACATCAGTGTAGCACTGTTTAACAAAGATTTATGGTAGGTAGCCACTGTAGCCAGAAACACTACACATAATCATGCATTAAGTGAATGCGTTTAGGTCACGAAAACACGCGAATAAAGCAATCCTGGCAAGGCAAGCGAAATCATAACAATTACGTGATATGATTGAATATTTCAATAATAGATACCTATCATAAATGGCATACCATCCGGTGCTTATGCAAAAAATATATTTAATCAATTTAAGCACATAAGTACCTCCTAATCTTCTTAAACCCAGCCGAGTATTGAAAGTGCTACGACAATGAACCCTGGGGCGAGTGCATGTTCAGGCATTTTTGAGAACTGGCCTTTTAGCCACTTAATTAGAGTAGGATACATAATAAGGATATTGTGTTATACGTGGGAAGACTGGGAGGTACGTGAAATAATACGCACAAGTGTCTATTAAAACCCGAGGTTCCTATAACTCGGGAAATTCATATTTCTGTAACTAGCGCTACGCATCAAGGGTGAGCACTCTTAAATTGTCGCAAGTTGAATAAAGGTTAATAAACTAAAATATTATACAAGGATACCCAAAAAAATTATTATTTGAAAGTTTACGACAAAAGAAGCCAGCTAAAACAATTTTATTCCTTGTCTAATGCCTGACGATAACATTCTTGAACTTTGCTCTTGACCAGACGCATAGAATTTTGCAGGAAATAATTTGTGATAAGTTTCGTACATTTAATCCACTTTTTATGAATCAGGCAATGTTGTGGTCGGTTGGCATGTTTTCCGCAATTTTGTTTTTATATTTGCCCAGTATTTTTCTATCAGCCGTAATTCTAGGCAATTTGGCGGATTTATTTCCTTTGGTACAACATTAGTGGCATTCATATTATCCATTTCATAGCTCTAGAATACTCTAGATGAATAGTGACAACTTGCCAATTTTGGCCAAAATAATGTCGGGCAATTATGCTTTCGAATAAGTGGCAACAACTTCTTCTTAGGCAAAGTGCCTGCCACACGAGGATTTTTCTGGCAAATTTCTCGACTGGAATTACTTTTTAGGGTTCCGTAGCCAAAATGGCAAAAACCGGACCCTTATAGATTCGTCATGTCCGTCTGTCCGTCTGTCACAGCCGATTTACTCGGAAACTATAAATGCTACAGTAACGAAATTTGGTAAGGATATGTGTTGTATAAACCGCTACAGGATTATGATACTAAATTGTAAAAAAACCATTGGGGTGGGGGCCCTCCATACATGTAACTGAGGGATAGAAAATTTTTTTTAGTTGTATATAAGCGTGTGTGGTATTAATAGAAAGGTCTTTGAAAATGATATGAAGGTTTATACATCTCATTTTTATTTAAGCAAATCGTTTTCGAGATATCAGCTCTCAAAGTCTCAATATGTGTCCCCCCCCCTCTATTTTTTAAACTACGCGATATAAAATTAAAAAAAAAAATATGTTATGCACATTACGAGCCCCGATGCATATGTTCTCGTCCAGTTAGACAGTTTTTCGAGATTATCCCGTTCATCCGGGGGAAAAGGTTTAGAGACAAAACCTTCACTATTCAATAGTAGTACTAAAGTAGTTTCTTTGAGTATAAAATATTTAGACTTAATAAATCAGAATAAAAAAAAAACTATTTTACGAGAGTCATTTTTTTTAATTTTGTAAATAATCAATGAATGTAAAGAACGCCATTAATATTAAAGACAACATGGTACACCTGATGCACTGCGAATTTTGCTTCAAGCTTATAAGCGCGGAATTACGGTGGTGAACGAAAATATAATTTAGACACTGGTTTGTTAAAATCGATTTATTAAACAACAAAAGCGTACTTCAGATTGTTGTGTCTCTTGAAATGTAGTATATTAACCATGACTAACGTTCATACAATTTATCATTAGCATAATGTGATCATTTTTATAATATTCAAAAATTTGTAAAAATTGTTTCAAACTAGACGAACTCCACTGCATCGGGGCTCGTAATAAACTGTATCAACGATTTTTGGTTTGATTAAATTATCTCCTATAGTTTTTGAAGTAGGCTGATTTAACTGTATTTTTTTAATAATAAATTGATAATGGTACAGAACCTTTCGCGCACGAGTCCGACTCGCACTTGGTCCGTTTTATTCTGATTCAGACAGACTCTGGTCGTCGCCGGAAGAAAAGTATTGATTACCTGATATCGATTTGAAATCAGCCTTTGACATATGTTTCATCATCAATAATTAAGCAACCTGTATTTTGAACCAACAAGGCGTACAGTAGTCTAGAAGGTAACGTCGCATTGCTCGATTATATTGAGAAACCGTTCTCTTCGGGGTTTTTTTTTATTATTTAAGCAACCTGTATTTTGAACCAGGGTGCGCCAAAGTATTTATAAAATTGCAACTTAGATTATTGGAACTCCGAAAATTTTTCTTATACAATTTAACTTCATAATGATCGGTATTTAGAATAATCTTTGTTCATAATCATCATCACATAGAATTATTTATGTTCATAATATTGTTTTTCATACATATTTTTAGTACTAACTTTTATGTTTATATAATTTTTCACTATACTTATTTTATGCTATAATTATATTCTAATGTTATAGGTATTTATTTTTATCTGTACTGGTTTTATGTATGAATTATTTTTGTTTAATTAAATATAAATCGTACTATTACTGTAAACTAGCTACCTGCACAAATCAGGTTGTGGCAGAGTAGGTACTGTACTAAACGGGTTCCCTCTAAACTTTTTTTGTCCGAAACGCTTAGGACATAACAGACTTGGTATAATCTATTTTGGCATCAACTTAATGAGACAGAAACATCACTTGGCTTAAATAACAATATTTCGAATATTATTTTGTCCGAAACTATCTTGGCATATCATTAATTACGCCGAGTGTTATAAGACAGAAATTAGATTTGCATTTTTTTTTGGGCATGTAGCCACATGTTCGAAACTTGCCTTTTTCGTCAGGCAGAATTTGCTGTGAGGGTGAAAATTTCTGCAGTGAGCGAGCAAAGCGAGCGAACAAAACCTTCCGGGGCAGATCCGACTCGGATAGGTTAGGTTAGAAGACTAAGGCGGGAGCAAAGCTCCCGCCTTAGTCTTCGAGGTTATTTTTTTTTTAGCAACCTAGAAAGTACTCAGCTCAGTAACACAGTAAGTAACGTATAGAATATTACTACTACCTCGATTATATTGAGAGG
>JALPQI010002237.1:0-98889 GCA_025490895.1 Thaumatotibia leucotreta
TTTCAATGGAATTTTGTTCTTAAATATTTATTTGTATAAGTCTTATATTTATGATTCATATAAATGTTAGCAGAGTAAAGTGTTGGTAGAGTCTGATGTGTTTGGAGTTTTGCATTCTAAGACTCTCCAGTTTTTGAGACTTCTTTTAAAATGTTACAATGACTCAAGTGCTTCAAGAAGATTCCTTAGTGTAATGATTAAAATATTTTTTGTTTTAATCGAGGTTAGATAAGAAATAGATGACACGAGCGAAGTAATTATTAACCACCTAAAGTTTTCCTTCTTTT
The DNA here is from genome assembly GCA_025490895.1 of Thaumatotibia leucotreta. Taxonomy (NCBI): domain Eukaryota; kingdom Metazoa; phylum Arthropoda; class Insecta; order Lepidoptera; family Tortricidae; genus Thaumatotibia; species Thaumatotibia leucotreta. The sequence goes on from JALPQI010002237.1 coordinate 288, forward strand.
AAATTGAAATAATAACGTTGGACAAAAGTGAGTACTTTGAAAAACGTGAGAACTTCAAAGGTGAGTTTTCATTTTGAAACTTGGGTTGTGTTTTCAAGATTCAAAGACTCAAAAAAGGACTCTACTCACGACTCTACTCAGGAGTCCAGAAAAATGAGGAGTCCTAAAATTTGGATCAACACTAATCATTACTATTCAATTGTATACTTATAAAGTTAAATTTAATTAATATACGCGAGTTTATCCGTTTTCATAGTTTCATTTCATGTGTAATCCTCGCGGTAACCGAAGAAAATATGATGTTTACTTATACTTATGATTTATTAGTTCTCATTTATCACAATTCATGTATCATATATTTTGATATGAATTTTTACCTAAGTAATAATAATAAAATTGAGGTACAGTGACAATTAATCAACTGCAATATAATAGGCACTAGATCTATGGGCCATTTTTTTCAAAGTTGTCCAAAGTGGGGGTACTTTTATTTTGGATTTGGATTTTTTAATATGATTTTCACTCAGGATTGTGAGTTATTTCGATCCTGATAGGAGATTTTTTTCCAGTCCGTTACCATTTATTCATACAGTTTGTATGGCGGTAACGGAATGGAAGTTCGAAAAATTTATGTAAATTTTTGGGTAAGTTTTTTCTCCTATTAGGATCGAGAGAGCTAACGATTCTGAGTAGAAATCATATAAAAAATACCTTTGAGTGTGGATGAAAAAGTGGAAAAGACAACTTTAAAAAAATGGCGCCTGTATGAATTGAAGCTATTTGATTCGATATTAAATAATTGTGTCATGTACTGGCGTTTGATAGAAATAATAAACATTAACACATCTTAGGTATTTGATGGCATTCAAAGTAGTCGCCTCATTTCGCGGTGTAGTTTAAATCGATGATTGTTTCGTCGCGCGCGATATCGGTCAATGTCAGCGCGATTTCGATTTTAAAACAAAAAATGTCTAACTAAACCGATTTCAAAAGCAAAGCGAAAGGCTTAGTCGCGTTAAATATTGCACGATGTCGATAATGACTCCACTGGACGTGACAGAATAATTACAAGGATAATTAACGCTTATTATTAGTCACGGAATACAATGGGGAAAATCTAACATTCGTATAATGTATAATATGATGCTTAAAATTCGCCTTTGCTTTGGTCTCGATGGCCAAAGTAATCAGTCGTAATATAGGTAGTCAGTCATTAATCATTCGTAAACCGATCAAATGTAGAGACAGTGAAGATGCTAGGTATGATGTAGAATCATTCCAATTGTGAGATATGTAACCTTTATCTACTAATCAGTAAATAACTTCTACAGAATGATTTAAATAGGTACGGGTATCAGCATACCACTTTGAAAAGAACAATCGCATGATTCAGACATCAAAGGTTTGATAACAATTTGAAGCACGTCGATGCGTGGTCGAACCTGGCACATGGTAGGGGGTCGGGTTCGAGGGGGGCAGCCAGTAGGCGGCACTTATAGGCGGGTAGCCGCCGTTGGATCGGCCCGCGCCCGCCTTGCCGCGCGCGCCGCCCGTGTCACCGCGCATCCTTCACTTCACTTCACATGCACTACACCACATGACGTTATACGTCTGCATTCAACCGCGGCCGGGCAACTACTAGCGTGCCGGTACACGAGGTGCGCGCGCGCTGACGGACGATCAGTCATTCTTCGTTGTCACCAAATCCCCCCTCCCCCCTTTTACGCCACTAACGAGCAGTCCGTCTGACACGGTTTTCACAGCCCCAGGTGTGATCCCGACCTATACCCGATTTATGTTGGTGACGTCATTATTGCTTCCGTAGAACTCCCGTCGGCATGTTTACGCTTCGGAATTAATAGGTACGTCGATTGACGCCTGATTAAGTGGCTGGCTGGTGCCTCTGCCTACGCGGTAAACGAATCAATTTAATATTATTTTACAAACACTATAAACTTGAAAATAGGTATGTCTTGAACGTTAGAACATGAAGAAGCAATCACATATACAATGTAACTGAGGATACCAATAATTGTAACAGCATGAGCAATCACATTTTAAGACATAAATACAATTTTCGGGATATTGAGGTATAACACAAAGGTAACATTTTTTTTTACAGAAATAGCCAAAACTAATTTTATATGACATTCGTAGCAAACAACGACCGCAGTAATACATCGTTAAATGTATTCGGTTTCCTCATGTTACAGCGTATACAAATATGATTATAGCTTTAGATATCGCCTCTAAGCATTAACTAACGAATTATGAGGTTAGGAATCGTAAACTAAACAATTTTTTAACCAATTTGTATACAAATAAATATTTCAATTAACTAGATGGCCTAATACCTACGTAATAAATACGGCTCTACATGTATTATATAATTCGAACTGCCTGACATATTAAAAACATGAAAGAAAAATAAAAATTTAGTATTTATAGAAAAATCTATATAACGTTCGTTTAGAGTACATTTTCATGAAAAATATGTATTTATTATAATTATAAACTAAATGTGCGACCGCACCAATGCTCAATAAACGGTGACGGTACGGAATCGTAGTGACGCATCGTATCGTATCCGCTACGTTTTTGCCGTATGATCCCCACACTGCTTCTCAAAATACGCAGTCGGTACGGAATCGCAGCAACGCATCGTATCTGTAAAGTTTTTGGTGGCATTTTCACCACACCGCTGCTTAAATATACGCAGTTGCAGCGTTGAAAATCATTTGATTGTACCTAAGTGGATAATTAATAGCCACATCAAGATGTGTATGTGACACCTGACATTTATGACACATGACAGCGTTTCCGTACTGTCTGCGTATTTTAAGCATCGGTGTGGGGAGCATGCGGTAAAGACGGTTTGGATACGATGCATCACTGCGATTCCGTACAATCTGCGTATTTTAAGTAATGGTGCCGGGGTATGAGGCAAAAACGTTACGGATACGATGCGTCACTCTGCAGTCCGTACTGTCACCGTTTTTTGAGTATTAGTGCGGTCACATCTTTAGGGTACAATGAATGCAAATTACGAAATAATTCGTTCTATTAAAATAGAACTACATGTTAATAAAAAAAAATGTAATTTATATATTTTTTTCATAATTGAGAAGAGTTGGATTCTGAATTTTAGTATAACACTTACTAGTGACGTGACCAATCAGTAAAAAATAGCCCTAAAAGCAGTCAAGGCACACGATACCCCCTTATCCTACCACGGCCTTTACATGTATTCTGAATTTTATATCCTCTTACAATAGTGAACAAGTTTTCTTGCAATTTCAGTAACTAAATATAACATGTATTTTGTAAATATAAAAATATAGATATGTATCTATCATAGCATTCGAGTACATATTTCGTCCCGTTAAAAATCATTTTGGCTTGAAAGATGCTAATACTCGGAGTATACCGTTTGTGAACAATTGCCAGGCAAGTAACTCGATAGTTTGCGATAGTACAAAATCGATTTGTCACCCAATAAACGTTGGACGTTATCAACAATTAGCTAAACATAGGGAAAACGCAAACCTTAACTGGCTTATCAAAGTGACATACATTTTTAAAGCAGGAAATTTAGCCGTTAATTTAAAGCCGAAAGTAAAAACAAGTTTGTTTAGTATAAGGATAAATGATTACTTCAAAGCATTCGATAAACAGTTTACCACACAATAAACGCATTAACTTGATTATAAATGCGGCATGTTAATTGTAATTTTTAACTTGTAGCTTTATGCTCTTAGTAAAGGAACCACTACTTGTATCAAATTTTACCAAAACCCAAATCTGCAAGTAACTTTGATGACAGAAAAAGCGGTTTAGGCGTATAATGTCCCACTCGCAAAACGTCTCTTGGTCCCTTTCGCAAAAGGTCCCTTTTATAAAATGTCCCATTGCCAAAACGGCCCTTCTGCAAAATATCCCGTTCTCAAAATGTCACTTTATATAAATAACGTCCCTTTCGCAGAAAGTCCCTTTCACGAAATAACCCGATCGCAACACGTCCCTTTCGCAAAATGTCCCGTAAAAAATGGCTCGTACCAATGAGTTTTTTGGAACTGTGTACGAAATATCATTTGATATTTACTAGTTGCTTTTCGGTGACTAGTGCCTACGCCACATCTTGGGATAGTGTTACCAAATTGAACGCCAGGCTCCGTAACCCGTAACATAAGCTAAAAAATGCTAAGAAAGAAGACGGTAAAAATGTACAGTACAAACAACAACACAGCAGCTGTGAATACAGACAAAGTACCAGATATATGTATACAAATCCTTATGGCACAGGCAATAAATTTCTGTATACATATTTTTGACACTTTGTCTGTATTCACAGCTGTGTTGTTGACTGTACTCAACTAGTACCATACTAAATGTATGGACGCTTTTCAACCTCATTTTTTGGTAGTTTTTGTTTTATTATAAAAAATAAAAAATGCTATTTTAGTCATTCGTCACTGAATGTCACTGAATCAGTTAAAAGTTTTCTCCTATCTTTTATATTTACTGAATAATGGGCATAATGGCCTGTAAACACTTAACGATTACACTCTGTATACATCACAGGTTGCTTCCAGGAAAACCTAACTTGGGTATTGTTGGGCATTGTAATTATTGTAAATGAAAGATAATACTTAAACGCGTGTTTAGTTATTTATTACTAACAACAATGTAGGTAACTATAGATACCAAACAATCCAACTTATAACGTAAGAAATATTCTTTAACATAAATAAAAACCTTATTAGTGCCTCAAATTAAAATTAAAATCTAACCAAAATATGTGATGTCTGAAGCCGCGTTTATATTTGTCTGTCGTGTTGTGTTGTGACGCATCAGAACGGTATCGGTTTCAAGTATTTAATATCGTTGCATTCACATTTATCTGATGCGCTGTGTTGTGACGGCGTGTGTTGTGTCGCGTCACGAGCGATCCCGGTCCGCGTCAGACCGGGTGAGGTACGGGGGGCGGGGAAGCGACACGGCACAGCAGTGTGAACGCGCCAGTGTCGTGTCGTGATGCTTATGCACAATTTTCTTAGGAAAATAATTCATATTTTTTTAAATAAAAACCATACCTTAAACATATATCAAGTTTTTTTTTGTATCAATAGGCTTGTGAAATTTTGACTGTGTTTTATTAAGTCTTCTGCAATCAAACTGTGCCTTCGACGTTCTAAAATACTGACGAAAATTTTGAGGTACACTCAGGTCACTCACAAGCTCCTTTACGAGACAATGAAACTCGCCTTTAGTTTCTCTCTTTCTATTTACTGGATGAATCCAGTACCTCCTTCTCTTTCTTTCTTTTCTAAGAAGCGTAGCCGGCGCCAATAAATGCAATTCATCTTCAAAATCGGAATCTGAATAGGATGATTCTTGAAAGAACATTGCGAACGTGTGAGCTATCCGAGTGCTGAGAACGAACTGATATAAAATTGCGTCAGAATGCGTCATAGCACGTCATATAAATGTGAACGGCAGCCATCACGACAGAGAGCATCATAACACGACACGACAGACAAATGTGAACTTAGCTTAAAAGTCACAAAATTTGCAAAAAAATAACTGTACCTAAACTAGGTACAGTTTTTGGTGAAAATTTTGTGACATTCAGACATCTCTCACGTCATTCTGACAGACACAAAATCTGCCAATACACAAGAGTTTCCTATTCATTCTCCTATAGAGTTTGTCGCAAAAGACTTACTGAAATAATAAATTCTCTTACAGTTATTTCACCTCTTCGTAATTTTTTAGAATTTTTTTAATATTGTTTGTTGAAATAAATGTCCCGATTTCTTCGATTTTTTTTAAGTATACCTGCAAAGCCTTTTTGTATTTTTCTGTCTGCATTTCTTTTAGAAATGTCTGTATAACCCAAAACAAACCGGGATGTTTCGTCAATTTTTTATTAAAACGGCTATTCCAGCCTTCGACTGGATTTGTAGTGCGGTGCAATTGGTCGTAGCAAGACAAAAATGTCGGGTTGTATTTAGGATACCAATATCTTTGAAAATATCCCTGAAAAGCCCTCATTTCATCTGTCTGAGGCATACTTTGTCGTATAAATATCCACGCTTCGGCCATATATTCTGCTGGAAGAAGTGCAAAATTAGCACACCATCTTGTAATCTTTCTACCTTGTCCTGTCAATGTATTATTTAACTCCCGTGATTTTTTCCAAACTGCGGCATTGAAATGTCTGTAACAACCGCTGACTTTGACTTCTGGGAAAACTCTCGTAATCGCATTTATAGAAGCCATTTCGAAGTCACACTTGAAGTATTTTATTGTTAAGCGTAGTTTGTTTTTTAACAGTTCAAAAAGTTTCGTATATGTCTCTTCGGTTTTATTTGGAAGTATGGCATAGATGACGGGTACAACATTGCAAGAAGACTTGGTCGAGTTTACGTCTAAATGTATCGTGTACACTTGAAAGTAATCTCTGGGAGCCGTTTTAAACGTACCGTCTCCGAAATAATGGGCTTCTTTTAGTTTTCTTATAGCTTTCCTTGCAATTTTGTTGCAAAACACAAACATTGTCCTTCCATCATCATGCTCAACATCGTCATGTATTAAAAAATCGTTACCTAAACAATAAGGAATACGGCTTATATTGTTTAGTAATCGGTCTGCATTCAAAAATGTCTTCCGGAATCTGTACAACGTATCTTTTTTAGAAGCAAAAGAAGGTGCATCTATGTTATTTATATGTTCTAGGTTTCGGTCAAATATATGTTCTACTGGGCCTAAATCACTACAGACGTCTTCCTTTGTTTGATTTATTGCCAATAGGATATCGTTACTGCTATAATCCTTTTCACATGTGTGATCCTCATCAGCTCCTCGCAGGATCGTAGTCGCTGTATCATTGATGGTTATCGAAGCACTGCACAAATTACGATTGACACATCTCCATTGTGTACTACCACTTTTATTTTTTCTGTTATAATTGTAGCGGTAACCATCTTTTAAGATAGTTTTTTTCCCCTTTTGGTTTTTGGTAAATTGAAAGGGACACTCGGGATCACTCATTTTCTTATTTTATAGTAATATACAATTCATGCCTGACAAGAGAGCTGTGACAAGAGGTCGTTAATTCTTTTGTTATTCTATCTTTTATTTTAATCTCTATTCAAGTGGCCAGTATTGATAACAATCTGTATTATTACCTCTTTAATCCATAAGAACCTGGCTATTTGCAAACGGGACGTTTTGCGAAAGGGGCATTAGGCAGCCGTGACTTTCAGCGATAGGGGTATTTTCAGAAGGGACATTTCGCGAAGGGTATGGGTCATTTTGATAACGGGACGTAATGCGAATGGGGTTTTTTGCATAAGGGACAATTAGCAGAGAAGACGTTTTGCGTATGGGACATTATACGCCTAAACCGAAAAAGCGTGTAATAACTTACCATTTCTATTTTCACTGTCAGCAGGCTTCATCTGAATTGGATGATGCATCTGAAAATAAATAAAATATGTCAGTAGATATAAAAATAAATATCTTTAGAGAAAATGTTTGAACACAATCGAACTGATAAAACTATTATCCGACCGGAATCAGAAGGGGATCCGAATGTACTGTTGACACAACAAATGACACAACATTTACCAAGAAAAAAGTTGTTTATAGATGAAGTGAGTAATTAATTAATCTATTGTCTGTAAGTCTCTACCCTTAAATTATGAATATTCGAATATAATCATGAACATATCCTAGATTGACTTATTCACTGTTGTGTCAACAGTACTTTCGAATCCCTTTCTCATCGCGGTTTGAATACTTGTGCTCAGGTTTGAGAAACTGCACAATTATGTTTTCTTACTAAATAAGTGATAATTATAATGTTATTGTCATACAATATGGACATATACGGTTGAGTGTACATCTGAGCCAACGTCTATTTATTCGACATAAATATACATATTTTCTACAAAATATAATACTAAAATATGGGCATGTTACTGTATTGTACTACTGCTTATGTTATTTCCGAGTAGGATTACGGCTAAAAGATGTCTATTGACAATTTTTTGCATAAACTGTCTTTCTGCAACGGACTGCCTGATTTCATTGAAATCTTTTAGTTTGGTACAATCTTCATACTATAAGGAGACGACTATTACATTGGCATTAGTGGCAAATTAACTAAGTAGGTAAAAAAAATGGTACGTGAATTATGATTGGTATCATTATAATTATAACAGTTAAACGTTCAATAAGCTGATGAGTACATAGCTTTACATTATCACAAACCAACTATTTTGTGCTACTGTGTGTGTTGGCTTGGATTTTGAATAAGATATTTCATGTCATTTAGTTTATGATTTTTAATTTCATTAGTTATGTTTTTCTTATTTTAAGTATTTTATAATATTAGAAACATATTTTTCTAGCTAAATTGTGAATATGTTTTATTTTCCCGCAAACGTTCCGGGCTCTAGTTTTCAGAGTTTTGATGCCACAAAAAAATCGATCTGTTACTTATTTTAATAGCTTTTTAAAATGGGAACAGTGATATTTTTCCTTTCCCTGTCAGCTTTATACTTTTGCAGAAAATTTGCCGCAGGGTTGTCAGTTCTTGTCAACTTAATGGACTGCAGGGTAAGTACAGTTACAGGTATACCTATGGCAGTAAGAATTCGGAAAAATACATCTTTTATATACACGTCGAACGATATGAAGTATTACCAAGTAAATTTTATTAAGTGTGGTGTCAAAATAATATCGGTTTATTATCGGAAATACGTTTTGGACACCGCTTTGGAGTCTCAGAACATTTGGGTTGTAGAGTGCAAACATAAGAACGAGACTGAGCTTTAGCTTATAAAGCTCGTAAGAACCAAAAATGGTTGAAAACCGAATTTCACATGTCATTTTTTCAGTGCAGTGAGTTTCGGACTTTTTATCTAGTCTATTTTGATGAGAAAGGTGAGAGTAATTAAACATGCTAGTATTAAAACCCATGGATCACAAACGTGCTGCGAGCCAATATTTTTTTACAATTTCAAGAATGGTCTTGAAATGGTAAAAAATATTGGCTACATTTGTGATTAAATTTACATGACTCCATAGTCAAGGCACAAGTAAGTCATATTGATTAAATGTAAATTTAATCACAAATGTAATATTTTTTCTCTTGTTTTTTCTTACTTATAGTAATAAATTGTTGCAACTAAAAAATCGCAGTTCTTTGAAATTGGTAACACGTCATATAGTTCACCCTATATATTATTTTTTGTTTTGTTCACTTATTCTTTGAGTTCTTAGTAGACAGCCATTTGAAATTTCAAAGATTGCTGTAATAGGGTACAATTTCTGTTTAAAGAAACTTTATTGTCTAAGAAATTTCATTTCATAAAGGTACTAAATTTATATTTATTATTTATAGTATACGTTACCATGCTCGGCATTAAATTACAAGACCGACTTAGACGTCGAAACCCGAAGTCGCACCAAGGTGCTAAACGTAAGAGATACCGTTACCAAACTAAGTAGAACTGAGCAGGACATGTTGCCAGGCAGAGTGACGGCTTGTGGACTAGAGTCCACACGGATTGGTGGCCTATTTAAGACATAAGAGCCCCTGGGCGTCCGTTAGCTCGTTGGGTAGACGACATTCACAAAATTGTAGGACATTTCTGGGTTTAATTGGCTCAAGACCTGGATAAATGTATGTGTAAATCTATTAGGTATTTGCATTTCTAGACTGCATAGTTGTGACTTCATTTTACGATTTTCTAGTCTGCACCTATCAAACCTCTGTTTTTGGCCCAGTGGTTGACTGGTAGAAAATGCCTTAAGGCATCAAGTCCGCCATTTGTACTTTCATTTTGTGCAATAAAGCTTAAATAAATAAATGGCGTACTAGAAGAGAAGCCAATGCTCAGTGGTGGGCGATAAAATGGCTAAAATGTTTAGGGATTAGCGATTCCAATTCGGGTAATTACTTAATTTTTTTTTAAACATTAAGTTTTAAAGGTGTGTTTATAATTTTCCTATGTACGCACTGGACACAAATAAGCACAGCATGATTTCAAAACCTTTTAGAGCCACAAACCTACATGTTAAATTTTGTTATTGCCCTTGTGGTAAAGGCGTATTAATTTGTGATTTGTATTGTTTTACAAAATTTAAATGATATTCTACTAATTATTATAAATTATACGTAGTTTGAGTTACGGCCACCGGGTCAAATAAGTTTTATGGCAAGTTTGTTGTCACTTGGATAATCTTCTAAATAAGCAGGGTTTAAACTTCTTTATTGCAGTAAGGTATAAAATGTTGAAAATGAAAACACTGTTAGGTTAATCTAAATACCTACCTATCAGGGAAAACATATAAAAAAATAAATCACTACCGGTTTCAAAATCCTCAAAACATAATAATATACATTTAAAAAATATATAAATAAAACGAACATGTGTTTAAAATTGTATCTACGGCTTTTATCGCCGCTAGATGACGCTTGTCATTGCGCACCCAGCGAATAGCGAGTAGAGCTCTTTGAGGCCCATTTAATTACCCTAAGTACTGATTTTTCAATCCCCAGATAACAGTAACTGTCAAATAAATGTTAGCTCTATCCTTTTTTGACTGATGACCAGCGATAAGGATGGTAATACTTTTAACTGAGGATTGAAAAATCAGCCCTAAGTAAAACATTAAAAGCCTAGATACTTTTTTTCATCGCACTTGCTTTCTAAGCGCGATATTGTTTGCTAATATACTATTGTTTTACAGGCTATATCCAGACTACGCAAGTCGGTTTCGTATAGTGACAATGTATCACATTATCAACCCTATAGAACTCAGTAAACAAATTAAACTATTTAATTAATTCGTAAACAAAGCCCGGTGGCTGAAGGCAAACAGTAAACAGTCGATCGATTGATGTTTTAGAGTGACTTCAGACTTCGGTGTTGAGATTAACTAATCAAAACAAAGGCAAATAGAACAAGTTAATTATATTGCACTCCATTCAAAGAGTTTGCTTAATAAAAATAAGCTTTTGCCGTGTTGTGATTTTAAATACTGCGTCTACTGTTACGTCTATGATATCCGTAACGCAGGGTTTTTGTGTACGTGTGAGTATTTCTCTAAACAATAATTCAATTATATTTTTAGGTAATTAGTGATCACTGATCACGAAACTGTCAAAGCTTTTTGCATGAGTCTCTAATGTTATATTCTGACTTCGTACTAATCATCTCTAAATACCGTATTAAGGAAATGTCTTATTATTATTTTCAAACGCAAGGCATAATGCTTAACACAGGCAAAATAGATGAAAAATATTGTATACTAAAATAATTACCAAATAGGTACCTAAAAGTAAAAAGAAAATCGACTACAACCGATTTCTCCAAGATCCCATCTTGAGACTCCGATTTGGTAGCAACGGGACCATCACTGGGTGCATATAAAAAAAATCGATTATCAATTCTCGGAGAAATATGTTACATATAAAAAAAATGTCTTATTAAGAACCTACGCCTTTTTTGAAGTCGGATAAAAATTTGATTTTTTTCATGAATTTATCTTGCTGTAATCAGCATGATTAATCAGAACAATGTTATAATATAGTTGCAATTAGGTTCTGAACTACTCCGATATTTAAGTTGTGTTTCGTCCACTAATACTTACACGTGAATTACCTATAGTAATAACTACTAACGATTTTTTTCAATCTTACGTAATTATGATATATTATATTATGACAATAAATTGTTAGACCATAAAAAGTAAACTAAGCAGTTATGTTAATTTGAAGGGCCTACAAATACTTTTACACCCTAATACATAGACTACCTATGTGCAAATGTATGTTGACTACATTATCGTTTGGTCAGGTGGACTAGTCCTATCTATCAACGCTTAGTTTATTTCTGTGCGGCGCGGACGGACGCGCGTATTATTGAGTAATGGGTTTAGCCTATGTGACTATAATTACTACTAAAGAGATAATGACCGATATGTTTCAAGCTTCTAATAGATTTAATCTTTTTGAATTATGGGCTTAAAGACATTTTGCGGTTAGTTTCACATTTCTTAAATTGGTAAGCTGTGTAATAACGTTCCTGACATGATAATTAATGATTATTTAAAATATTCATAACAAAACATAAAGTTTCTTAAATTTCACAAAAACTATTTACGTGTGCAATTACTTAAAAGTTTTCTCAATAAAGACCATAAATTAAGACATGAAAAAAGTATATTTTGAAGCATGTTAAAATTATATTAATTTGGTAGATACGATCCCTCATCTAATTAGCTGAAATTGATCATCAATCACGAGACTTTCGGGCAGTGTGTGGAATGAACGATTTGTCACTTACGCGGTGGACGCGTTAAGCTGAGCTGAACCAAGCCTAGCTAAAGCCTGGCTTTATACTTACCAAGCCAGATCATTCTAATAACTTAAGCTATTTTAGTTTAAATTGGATAACTACGCGGCTCAAATTAATTGACATAAAGCTTAAGATTGCTATCTGCCCATACCATACTTGTGGTGTAAAATATCAAGCAAAATTAAATACTTTTTCTTAACAATTAAACATCAAAAAACCTCTTGTGTTATTGATTGATTACATTTTTTTTAATACAGATAAACAGAGACACAGAAAGTTTATACAGATAAACTTAAAAAAAATACCGTACTTTTTGCATGGAATTCAAACCACCTTACTTTAGTTCGTTAATTGTTTATAAAGTTAAAAATCATATTACAGATGACGATTGAAAGGCCATAGTCGGATTTTCATAGTAAGTCAGCCTTTAAATCAACCAGACTCTAGTATTTTTTGTGAGTACCTCTTATGGTGAAGAATATTTCTGCTGAGCATCAACGTCCTATCGGTGACAGTTTTTGACTTATGATTTTTTTTAGTTTTTTCTGTAATGTGTTGTATCTCAGGATGTATAAAAGCGAATTGCTTCAAATTTTGAAATAATGTTCTTTATTTAGATATGCATCGAATTTAAAAAAATGAATATCGATTGTCGTATAAAAAAAAGAAAAAAAAAGACCAAAAAATTTTTCTTATTTTTTTTTGTGTACCTATGAAGTAGTGACACCTCTATTTTCTTTTTCTAATTATAGACCATACATTGGCCTACTAGTTGCCTAAGTATCAAAATTTTCCAAGCGGTACTTCTTACCAAAAATCGGCAATATGTGTGGTCAAGTTCTGCATTCAATCGGTGTTTTTCAATGTAGTATACAAACTCTTCATTTATATTTGAGTTTTCTTATCAGGTTATCTTATTTAAGAGTAAATGCTAATGACAACTTAATGTCATCATGATGCAAGCTGTTTATTTCATTATTAATCGGCCGTGTTCCAATTCAACTAGCGTATATAGTTATATATTCAAGAAATATATTATTTTTAATGAATATCTCATAAATAATATCGAATTACGCTAGTTAAAATAATAAACGGCCGATTAATGATGAAATAAACAGCTTGCATCATGATGACATTAAGTTGTCATTAGTATTTACTCTTAAATAAGATAACCTGATAAGAAAACTCAAATATAAATGAAGAGTTTGTATACTACATTGAAAAACACCGATTGAATGCAGAACTTGACCACACATATTGCCGATTTTTGGTAAGAAGTACCGCTTGGAAAATTTTGATACTTAGGCAACTAGTAGGCCAATGTATGGTCTATAATTAGAAAAAGAAAATAGAGGTGTCACTACTTCATAGGTACACAAAAAAAAATATGAAAAATTTCTTGGTCTTTTTTTTCTTTTTTTTATACGACAATCGATATTCATTTTTTTAAATTCGATGCATATCTAAATAAAGAACATTATTTCAAAATTTGAAGCAATTCGCTTTTATACATCCTGAGATACAACACATTACAGAAAAAACTAAAAAAAATCATAATGCAAAAACTGTCACCGATAGGACGTTGATACTCAGCAGAAATATTCTTCACCATAAGAGGTACTCACAAAAAAATACTAGAGTCTGGTTGATTTAAAGGCTAACTTACTATGAAAATCCGACTATGGCCTTTAATTCGGTAACTATGTTGTACAAATGCTGTGTCAGGTAAGAACAGTCATGAACATTTGATGCTTCGCAAATTCCGCTGTGGTTGGAGCCACAGTAAGCAGTTACTTCCGCAAACTAACATTGACACATGCTAACTTCACCAGATGTCACTGACACATATAACTTATTGGACAACTTAGTGAATTCCCGATACATGCGCACTACTTGCGCAGGCAGTAAGCGGGTATACTGCTTATTATATAATGAAATTCTGAAAACGGGGAGGCACTGCTCATATATGTAACTCACTAAATTAAATATAAAAAGAAACACGTAGTTATTTACTGATACAAATAATTTTTAAAACAATTTAGTAAAAAATTGTATATTTTGTGGTATGAATAAGTCTACTTTTCATACTCGTAACCATATAAATTTATCGTAATATGAATGAATCAACGCGATGTTAGTTCACTGAGTCAACTAGTTTGAAGCTGTCACACATACCATACAGCGAGTCGTGTATGGTATGTGTGACAGCTAAGCAAAGAAGAGATAAGGTCAGAATTAGCACCAGCTAGATAACAGTTAAGGCTTGGTGTTTTAATACGACATTTTTAATGCGCCTGACTTCCTTCGATCCATTTTTTTTTTATAAAATCATACTATTATTTATGCGGCGTTCCATTGGAATAGGTTTTAGGATTTCAATAATTTATTTTCCACACGGAGCTTTAAATCCAAGCTTTGTAAGTTGCTTTTCTACTTCATAAAACGAGTGCAAATTACCGCACGTTAAAGCCGGATGAGTTTAACATATCCCGAACATATGCACAGAACAAACAAAATGTTTTCTGCATTCAAATGAAGCCGGTCAACAATTGGGAGGCGATGAAGTTTTAATTATGAAACCGGGGTCCTACTAAACCCGTTCACTGAATGAACTAAATGAAAACAATTCATGGTTTATTCAGCAGTTCAATTCATATGTAAATTACACTAAACATAGTACTTTATTAACTCCTGGAGTGCCTAGTCACGGATTCATCACGATCCATTTCAACTATAATTTAAAATAATTAAAGTCAATTATCCTACTGCTTCCCAGAGACCTATTAAAAAGTCTTCTCAAAGAAAATAAATTCTATTATAATATATTTCCTATACTGTTAATTCAAAATTCACTGGCAAAATTTATCGTCTGGGCGGCAGGAGATTAACAACATACAAATTATTGGCAGAGGCGTTCTAAGGGTTAGGATTATTGATTTAATAATTATACTAAGTACTACTACTACTTAATACTTTTCCAAAATAATATAAGCGCCTATGTATTGCAATGCTTGCTCCAACGTCCAATGATTGCTTTTCGTGCAGCTGCAGGAGTTTCTCGCCCTGTTGAAAATATTATCGCGAAAGCCCATGGTATCTGAGGAGACAGGCGATTTATTAAACTATATGTTTTTCAATTCTATATTTTATTGTTGCCCATGGTATTCACCAGCCCAACTCTTACCGTGGATGTCGTAAGAGTCGAGTAAGGAATTGAAGTGTCACTGACCATTTATTTAACGAAAATTGATAAGCGACAGCAGCGTCACCATGTGGATACCCTTCTGCGATCGCCAACCCGTTCCCGTTTGCGACGATTATGGGAATTTACCTCCTAAGTCCTAATACGCATAGGCAATAGGAGAAGCCTTTGTCCAGCAGCATATAGGGTGATGATGTGATGTGGTGAAGTTTTTCATACGCAGATAATAGTTAATATATATTTTAAGGTTTATAGGTATTACCAAATGCAATAATATCTTAATTATTTATTAATATAATATCATTGTGACTCGTGATAAAGTACACTTCCATGTGCACATTCATGTGCATTCATTTCCATGTGTCACATCACACATAATTATAATCAAACAATACCACTTAAAATCCCAAAGAAAGTCAGCGGTACATAAATACGAGTATAACTGATTTATCCATAGTCCGAAATAATTGACATACATCAAAGGCTAAGCCATGTCCACATATCCCGGAATCTTCCAATCGACCCGGTATTGAAAAGGGTCTCGAGACATAAAAACCCACGCCCATAAACGAAATAATGGTCTGCAAATTCAAAGGATTGTTTAACGAAATATACGTACCTACTGACGAGTGTATGTAAATCTGAAGAAACTTAAGAACATAAGAATATAAAGGGCAATGATACCTTTGTAGTGCGACCGTGGTCAGAACGGACGGCTTTGACTTTAGCTTGGAATCGTTAGTCCCTTCAAAGGTGAGCGAAAAAACCTGAAGAAAAAATAGGAAGGGCCCGAAATCAAAGGCCTTTTAGGCTTATTATACGCATGGGGGGGACGTCGTTGGGAAAATGTAGATGGCACGGGACAACCAAAAAGGTGCACCACTTCCATAAAAATGGATACTTGAAAAAGATTACTAAAGTACTTTGTGTGTATCTTAAATAGAGCTACGTCTTTATACTATAATGATATTTGATGATGATGACATATTGATGTATGAGCCGTCCCAAGATATTTATTTATCATAAATTCTGTGTTTGAATAATGACGTAATTACCAGACTCCGTTATCTTGTCGCAATGATATTGCTTATTCGTAGTGGTCGGTGTTCTTTTTATCGACCATCCCTATACTAATGTTAATATTATGCAAAAATGTCATTGGTTTTTGATGTTTTAATCTAGTCAATCATTAGTGTAGAATAGGAATTAAATCTCTTTGATTGAAAGTGCCTAAATAAATACACAATGTGATAAAAATTGTTAATATCAATGTACGACTGATTTGTGTAATCCTGTTTAACTGCATGTCTAGTACATTCTAGTTAATTTTCTATAACATGGGAAACGATGACACTTGTCATTTAAATACAATTTATAGCCTAAAATCGGATATAAATTGTTTTGACATCACAAACGTCACCGTATCGCTAATCGAAAATTATTATAATGTATTTAATGTGAACTGTGAAATAGGTACCTTGAATAAATATAAAGTGACATCCAGCTTCCATTTTAGTGTCGTGTCAATCCCGCAGGGAGGTGGCCGCGGAAGCTCTCGGCAATTACAATGAGTGCCGCATTGTCCCACCGCGGGACGACGAAGACGGACCAATTTGGCCGACGAGGCCTGGCCCTGACGTACTCGTACAGTCGCACCATCAAATAAAGATCTATTTGAATTTTCAATAATTAAACTTACTCAAGACAGTTTCTCAGTGTATTGAAGGATCGTGTAAAACGCATCTCCCACGAAAAAATACACATACCACGTAAGTGCATAGAGAGTTGAAAGATTCTACTTTTTACAGCATATTGAGATAAAAGTTTTGACTATGTATTATTTTATTAATAATTATGGTTTCACTTATTTTTGAACTTCAAAATTAAGTGCTCAATGGTCTCAATATTTTATACTAGTTTAATGTAATTTTACAGAAACAATTTCAAATAGCAATTAATCTTACTTGATTGTAAATAGTAAACTGAAAATTGTATTTAGTTAATTTAATAATTAGAATACGTTTATTTTAATAATAGTGCTTGAAACATGAACAAAATTTTATTTAAATTAAAACAGATTTCTGGAATTCATTAGCGTGTAAATTAAATTATTGATTCCAGTTTTTATGGCTCCTTAGTAAACTAGGTACCTCTATTGTTTCGCTATGTCCTTCTGTCTGTCTTTCCGTCCGTCTGTCCGTCTGTCTGTCAACAGCATAGCTCAGAAACCCTTAGTGGGCATTTTCGCGAGAAGAGATCCAAAAACTTATTTTTCTGAAACAGATAAATTTAATGTTTTTCCTGCTCAGAATCACGAGCTCTTTCGATCCTACTAGAAGAAAAAAAGTGTCCCAACTTTTTGTTTCTATTACGTAACGGTTTTTCAAACACTTGGTACAGCGGTTACAAAGTGGAGAGCACGTAAAATGTATGAAAAATGTGGGACCATTTTTTTCTTGTACTTTTTTTCTCCTAGATTGAAAGAACTCGTTATTCTGAGTAGGAAAAACATTAAATTTACCTACCTTAAAAAAAATTTTTTTTGGATCTCTTCTCGCGAAAATGCCCTAGTATTACACATTTGCAATGTCGTAATTACGCCCACAAAGTGGTTATAAAGAATAAAATATAGAATAAGAACATAATACTGAAAAAAATATGAAATCAAATACGTAACTGTTATAAATGTTATAATAATCTACCCCGACACAATCGTACTAATTTATATTATATTACGGTGTGAAATTATGTCAAGGAAATTACTTTATACCGTGATAAATAGCTAAATTTATATTATTATTCAGCAACGCATGAAATAAAAATAAATGTGTTGCGCATAATAACGTCCTCCAACGATATGCACAAACTTGCTCTTACATAATCCTAAGAAAATTAGTAAGAAACCTATTTGATTTAATAAAATCTATGTATATAAGAATTGAGTAGGTACATGTTACTCATAATTATTAAATACATGATCAATTGCAAAAAATGACATCAAACTAATAAATATTCTTGCCAACCAAACTTTGTTGCCAAGCAAATTCTTAAAAAATGTTTTACAGTTACTTGTACATAGACAATGTTAATTTGCCGCCTTTTCTACGGACAAGCTGGTTGGACATAGTACGAGTATAGCAGGTTGGTGGACATATTTTGATAGTTTAAGTTTTGGTCCTCACATGTTCCCAAAAAATTAATTAAGTGGTGCATTTAAGAGAAGAAACTATTTATAAGTTAAACTCCATTAGGGTAAATTGCTAGTAATTGGCCACCCTCCAGTAACAGGCCACCTTATATAAAAATGAACTCTATGTACTTATAATTAGAATTCATTTTAGAAGAGGGACGGTGAATGACATTGACATGACACATCGTTTTAAAATGAATTATAACTACAGATGTATAAGCACATAGAGTTCATTTATATATAAGGTGTCCAGTTACTAGCACTTTACCCTATTTATTTTATCATGAGTAAGGGTAAACATAAACAGATAAACATATTTATGTGTTTTTCGATGATCATTTTAAATGAGGGCACGTCACGTCAACGTATTTCCTAAGTCTCTATTGTCCGCGCAGAAAATCAATAAAATAGGTATTTTGTAACAAAATTCCCGCAGCACAACGCGTAATCAACACAATTTTTTAATTTCCCGCCAAAACTGTGATTAAAATTTCAATGGTCAAATTTAAGTTAATATTTTAGTATTCAAAATTTAAGCGGACATCTACCTCGTGTTTATTTTAGACAGTAAGCCAGCAAAGGGCCAGGTTGAGGGTAGTCGAAAAATCGTCCCAAACTAATGGAGCGGACGGACGGAATGAACTTCTAAACTTGTCGACGGAGCTTTTTGTTTAAAGCCCCGTACCCACTGAACTGTTTGTGCATTGAACACCTGTTCACGTGTCGCGTGCCTAATCTCCTTTATATCCGGAATTAGACAGCACAGAGAAACACGCAGATGCAGCATAAAATTGTACATAGATCACTAGATAAGTTTTGCAATATATTTGTATGTCTGTTTTATTTTCACAATCCTGCGGATTTCGAAAGCTACAGATTCCCAATACTACAGACCCGACTTTGCAATCTGTTTATGGTACCATCGCCCACATTGATAGCTATAACATCAGTGTATGTATACACACAAAATTAGTTTAAGAATCTTAAGAGAAAATGGGAGCTGCCCTTTTCTATACAAAAGTTTTCCTCTGTTTCATCCCTGAATATTGACATTTCAATTTCAAAAAGTTTTCTTTTTATAAAATATACTTTTGCTACGTCCATGTCGGGTCGGTATTTTTTGCTTTGTTTGAGTTAAATATTATTAGACACCTAGAAAAAAACTACCAAAATAGCAAAATATTAAACGTTTATTTATTTATTTAAACTTTATTGCACTAAACAGGAGTACAAAAGGCGGACTTAATGCCATAATGCATTCTCCACCAGTCAACCATTGGGACAAACAGAAAGATAAAGGTGGGTTGGGTTTACAGATACTCATAAAAAATATTTCGTATTGGTATTCTTAAAAAAGAAATACATACCTACTTCTTAAATCGCTTATGAAATAAATTTTGTTACTTACTGGTATGTTTTTGGACAAGAAGACAGGGGACTAGAAAACAACATTTTCATCAATTTTACATATATACCTATGTATTATCAGGCGAAGCTGCAGTTGTCCCTTCCGTGGCCCTGAAAAGCGACAGCAATATTCTACTGGCGCACCGAATATAAAGAATAGTACATTTCGATGCTAGTGCGGAAAGTATGTCATTACTTTAAGAGTCCCGAGATATCTTGAAACGCCTCTAGTTTGACAGGCGGTTCGAGACCGTTCTGTTCTCACAAATGTTTTTCAATATTCAATATAAAAAAAAAAGATATTATGATGATGAGGAAGTTAGAATAAAATATGAATAATCAATATTTTTAATCGTTTTGCATTAGCAGTAGGTTTTTAGTTTTATTACGTCTTGGTAAAGCGAAATACCTTAAAAATTTTTAGTATGCAGTCGTGAAATGGAACACAACTTGATTTAAAAAGATTGGAATATTAAAAAGCACTAGTTCGCAAAAACGAACTTTGCACACGCAAAACAGCCAAGAAAAACACCTTTTTTGAGCAACTGTATTGAAAAGATATATACGGTCAGCAAAAGGGGCATTTTGTATGTAAAACAATATTTTTTTAAATACCCTTAAACACGATTATTTTACAGCCGTCGTTTCGACAAAGAAACTGTAGAGCTATTCCAGTAAATTCCATTGATAATCTAGTGACGTTTTCGCAGTTACAGTACCTACTCAAATGTTGCGCACGTGACGTCACTATCTCCAAAAGTGCCAAGCGACATATTATCGAAACGGGATTGTTCGTGAATGCACCACTTTATTCTGTCACGTGCGACGCCAACAAATGGGAGCATAAACGTTTAACGTGACGTTCCCGGTGTTAACTGGCCGTAAGTATTGTTATAGGGATTGGAATGTGCCAACCCTGCAGCGCTTGTGCTTGCGTGCTGGTGTACAGGTAAATTAATGAGCTAGAAATTGTATTGGTAGTGGTTGATTGTGATATTCTCGGAATAGACCTTATTTATTTGGAATTAGGTACTTGAGAAGTGAAAATTACAATACGAAATGTGTGCAAAATTGGTGACATATATAATACTATGTACCTACTCCACATGCAATTCTCTGATCTTGTAAATTTGACTCACGTTGGTCTGTGATTTGACTATACGAGAATGTCTAGCAATAAACAGTAGAGAAGTATCGAACATTGTAAACGTTGTCATAGAGCGTCGCATATTTCTTGGAAAACCTTTATTATGTATTTACTTATGTTAATTGAAGCGATCGTCAACTATTCAGAACATTGCATTATTAAACCCTATCATGAAATCATTTCTTTTCAGTCATTGTATAAAAAATCTCTCATAAAAAATCTGAACTTTTGGAAAATGGTTTGTAACTTACGTAGACGACATGGTTGAATGTAGATTGTACTTGTATTCATGTCATTCAGAGTTGTGTCGTTTTAGGGGTACTTATACGCGATTTGTCCACTTATTACCCGATTGTTTTAGTATAATGACCCCTAATTTAAGAGTCATGATTAGAAAAAAATTGTAATGATTAACATGTTTTATCACATATTTTAGCATGGGAACTGACATACCTACTATGTATGTGTATTGTGCGAATTTAGATATTCTATTTCCCCCCCTGCTTATGTTCCGCGTGCAGATGTAGTGCAAAATATTTTTCCTTCGGGTTTTCAAGGAAACGTCCGAATTCATATTGCTATCACAATCAACTTCAATATTCAATGCACTGAAGCCATTTGATACAGACAGATTAATTCTGATATTTCAGTGAAAAAACGAAGGACAAAGATTTTGCACTATATCTGTATGGCAAAAACAGTGCAATAACACAATTGAGCTAGCTAGTATCACTGCAGATATTACGATCCTCAGTTGGAATGCCAATAATGAAAGAGCCAACGCAACGTGCCCTGTTTAATTCGTCTGAGACCGTCCTTCGCGTTTTATTCCGTGGGGTACCGCGGTACCGCGATATATGACATGTTGTGACGGTCAAAATATAGGATTACGTATATTAAAATGTAATACCGACTCTACTTCAAAATGCGTCATTTGTAAGGAAAAATATTGAAGGTCATATTTGAATAACAAATGGTAAAAAAAAAGATTATTATAATCTAATCTCGAAAGAGATTTGTCTTTTAAAAAAGCGGCATATTTGACATAATATTAGGTGCTAGTTTAACGTGAGTAGATAATTAGAGCTTTGTGCCTCCTTACAGTGATGAAAGTGGTGTTTCTCAAACTTGCTACGGAATGTTGATGTTACTTACTTTAATGTGGCATATGCTAAGATGATATGTAAAGAGATTTCATGTATTTATTTCACACCTAGGACTGCAAACAAACTGTCTTTTGTTTTGAAACGTCAAATTGTGACACTATGTCTTGACATTCAGCCACAGAAAAAAAAAATAACCTAAGAACTAATGTCTATACCACCAGGTAAAAGGATACCTCAAACAGATTAAAAAAAAAGTTAGGCGCGAATGTTTTTTTTAAAGTTGTACGATACTGTACTCTTGGTTTATTTACAAATCAAATAGTATGGTTCGGCGAAATCAGTTCGTTTTATTTCATGGCAAGTTTGAGAAAAGCACTATACAAATCTCGGCGAGAAACAGGGTTACAGGCCGCGTATTCCTATCTGGCCTCAGTTCCTTCGGCCAGATATATCTACTTGGCCTGTAACCCTTCGTTTCCCGTCCTCTATAGTAATGTACTATTACCGATTACGGATTATAATATTTTAAGATTGTGTTGAAATTTAGAATGTTCAATTGTGAAGTACAGGTGTACAGTTTAAAAGTCCAATTTGTTAAATAGGGATACTTACTTACTATGTGAACGGCAAATAATAATCGGTTGTAACTTTCGTATAGAATGGCGGTCGGGCTTAACCGAATTCTTATCTTTATGAACAGTCCCATACGACGCCCTGGCGCGTAGGACATTTCACAAATAACTTCACCCCTTTGAGACTCGAAACCCTCATTTTGTTCTTACGCGGCCACTTAACTGACCTCGTTGGGATGTAGGTACTTAATTAACTTGCAAGGGTTTATTTTACTGGTACGTTTTTAGATAAGATTATGTCCAAAGATAAGTACCAGTTTAGATGTTGTTTGGTTACATTGAGTTTTAGAGCGTTCATATTAGTTAAACATGAATTGACCAGACCATTACCTATACTTTATTACACTACAACCGATCAAAAAATATATTCCTTATTTAATATTATTAACGTGAATTTACAAAATTTATAATTATGCATGGATTAGCGATTTATTAGTATTATTAAGATAAGCCGACTTAATAATATGATGTATAGCTTACAAAATAAATGAGTGTAATAATAAAAAGTAAGTATCTAGGAGTCTAAGATAAAGTTACATCACACATGTGTGTGATGTGATCTAGGAGTCTAAGATAAAGTTAGAAAAGTAAGTAAAATTTACCACTATTAACTTTGTAACAGTCAATGTGACACATTGATTTTATTTTTAAACTCTAAAATTTTAATTATTTACTATGCATGAAAAGATTAATTATCGTGAATTTGTGAAGTTAAATAAAATATTATATGTTTCATGTTTCAAATGTGTGTGACAAAATAATAATAATAATAAGCCGTCTTATAAAAATCGTAGTGTCAATAAAATACATAGGTTCAATATAATTATTTGCAGTGAAATGAATTGTGATCAAAGTAAATTATTATTCATATTTTAATATTCTCATATTGTCAAAAAATACATTATTTTGCACAAACCATGCGCTTGAGTCCAGTAAAATGCGGAAATGAAGAGTACAGTAATTAGTACCAAGTATTAAATTAATTAGTAGTTAAGTAAGTTGAATATTTTACATTTTCTATCCTTCATTTAAAATTATGTAGATAGACGAATATTAGCATATATAAGTTATTAGAGACATAAATATTTACGAATGTATTTTTGTAAATCACTGTAACAGTAGATTATACAAGCTCTAGAAATTATATTTAATAAAGGGGTCGTTTATAAACATATTGTACATAATTAAGGGCTTATTGAAAACAAATTCATCAAGAAAGTTAGTCATACACACTATACGAGCCCCGATGCATATGTTCTCGTCCAGTTAGACAGTTTTTCGAGATTATCCCGTCCATCCGGGGGAAAAGGTTTAGAGACAACACCTTCACTATTCAATAGTAGTACTAAAGTAGTTTCTTTGAGTATAAAATATTTGGACTTAATAAATCAGAATAAAAAAAAACTATTTTACGAGAGGTACTTTTTTAAATTTTTTCCACAATTTTTAATTTTGTAAATAATCGATGAATGTAAAGAACGC
Source organism: Thaumatotibia leucotreta (assembly GCA_025490895.1). Lineage (NCBI taxonomy): Eukaryota > Metazoa > Arthropoda > Insecta > Lepidoptera > Tortricidae > Thaumatotibia > Thaumatotibia leucotreta. The sequence continues at coordinate 24,828 of JALPQI010002237.1, forward strand.
CATTAATATTAAAGACGACATGGTACACCAGATGCACTGCGAATTTTGCGTCAAGCTTATAAGCGCGGAATTACGGTGGTGAACGAAAATATAATTTTGACACTGGTTTGTTAAAATCGATTTATTAAACAACAAAAGCGTACTTCAGATTGTTGTGTCTCTTGAAATGTAGTACATTAACCATGACTAACGTTCATACAATTTATCATTAGCATAATGTGATCATTTTTAAAATATTCAAAAATTTGTAAAAATTGTTTCGTACTAGACGAACTCCACTGCATCGGGGCTCGTATACTTAGAGAGGTAAATTCGTAAATCGTAACATAACATTAGAGAATAAGTTTTCCACGACACTGTTCGTAAATGTGGTGATTGTTTGACTAAACACAGTACGGACAGTTGCTTATAGTTGTATAGCTGTCAAATTTTGACAGCTATACATCTATGAACGTCACGAACAGTACAACAATGTTGAACGTAAAGGAAAAGGTCGTATCTAAACACGGATTTCATAGGTAGATATGACGTTTTGAAAATTATTCCAGAAAAAATTCCTCGGACTGCTTGTAATTTTTTTTTATTTTTGTGGCATGGATCATGGCGTTCAGCCACAACAAATTACAAGAATGTGTTTTATTTCCCTCAGTAGTTGTGAAAAGCACAATGTTTAGCCTCGGCGAAAAAAGCAATAGATGAACTCGTACTATCGAAGGCCTCCCCAAGGGTCGGCCTTCAAACTAACTCGTTCATCTATTGCTTAATTTCAAGCCTCTAAAACAATGTACTATTGTTTATAATCAAAACCCTTAACTTTGTATGTACTCGTACAATTTTGTAATTGATGCAGAAAATAATTACAGCAAACGGCGACGGTAAATATCTATCATATCATATGATAAAGTAATAACTTCTATATAAACGCTATGTGAGTGGGACGAAAGTCTATAAAAATCATAAAACATAATTAAATACAGCTTAGTATTGGATGTAAGAAATTCCGACTTCATTTCTAATCCGGAAAAAATGTCAATAAAGAAATTCCGTATCATAAAGTACAATAAGAATTTTATCCTTGTAATTAATAGGTACACAGATAAAATTTGTTCGGATACCGGTAACATTAGTCCAAAAGAGAGATGATAATGATAATATTAAGGAATATTTCCTTGTGCACAACAAATACCAAGTCTAACTTAAAAACTCATTTAAATTAGATAATAAATAAAATAACACTGTGTAATTAAGAACGTTATATTTTTAAATAAGAAAAAAAAAACAATAAATTTCGTTTCCTGTAATATGGAATCTACTAAGCTACCTGATTATAACCACAATACGATAATAAATAAATAAATATCTTGGGACATCGCACAAAAATCGACCTAGTCCCACGGCCCACGGTAAGCTCAATTACACTTGTGATGTAGGCACTAGGCGACGATATATTTAACCCTTTATAAGGCAGAGGGAATATGTTTCCCTCCATGTTTCAATATTATGTCAAAGTGACAAGAGTTTTTAACTTTGCACATTTCTGACCGTTAAAGGGTTAATAGATATATACATATGAATACTTAAATACATAGATAGCCATGACCAAGGAACAAACATTTGTTATAAATAAATACACAAATAACACCCTCGCCAGGATTCGAACCCCGAACCTCCAGCTTAGTAGGCAGGGTCACTACCAACTAGCTACGGAGGCTGACATAAATACATAATACATTAATAGTTTAACTATCGACATATGAATATGTTACATACTGCCGAGTATTAATCTCAGTTAATCCCAGAGCCGCCGGGTGTCTTTTGAAATATACTCGACGCGAAGTGAGATAAGAGGGTGCGGCGGGACAAATGTACCTCTGGGTACAGTCGGGTATTATCCGGGCAGCGCACAAAAGACGTTCCATGTTTGTCCATCCGCGTGTACGCTCCTAGCTTGTAATATGCGGCTGTCAATACTTTGTGGACACTTACTTAGGTACTGTGTGCTTTCCTTGAGCTGTCGCAGTGAGTTTAACGCAGACTTACTTTCTATCCCTCTCGGTCGTACCTACCAATATGCGAGTATGGTCGGGATGTAAGTCTGCATTAAACTCACGGCGCAGACTCATGATATCACCACCATGGTACTGTGAGTGCTGTTTAGTTTTGGCGGGGTGAGCTGGATATTAATAATTGTCTGATATATATCAGACTATGGCGGTTAAAAGGTTGCTTTGGCATGTTTCATATAAATGTATCCAAATAAATTTAGTTTTTCGACATCTATTTAGCATTCATACATTCACAAGACCAAAAGATAAAAGCATAGAATGCAATGCATAATAGAAAAATGCAATCTCCTTCGATCGCCTTACAAACGCAAAATAATTCCAAGATCCGACAGAACAGAGTAAAATATCTACCGGGCTTCGATACACCGCTATGAAAACTCGTTGTAAACCGATAGACCACGATTTCAATCCGAAGATACGTGAACCGACTTCAATTGGAAACAGATATATCGAAATATCTATGTGGCTAGCTCCAATTCAACTTGATCTTCCCACCCTCCATGGATTGTAGACATTTGAAGAATCATAGGGGGGAACTAATATAATTTGAGAGGTCTGGTTATGTTCGTCGTTAGTAAGATCACATCTAACGCTTGTGAAGACTAATATCACCGTAGTGTTCGAATAGAGCGAAGTTGTAACCCGTAGCAGTTTCCAATACGCCTCGAACGACTGAGAGAACGTCTTTGGGCAATTATGTAAGTAATAAATAGCAAACTTCACTGCGCGCAGTAACTAGGGTTTGGATTCAGGGAATAATTCATCTCCCATTTGACTAAAGTTAGAAATCATTCTATTTAAATAATACGACTTCAGTAAAATGTGGCTACAGATATGGACTCCTCCAAGAATGAAAAGTGATTTTTTACTAACTACACCATTAAAGAAATTGTGAAAAGCAATGTGCAGAGAATTTCTTAAGTTTCAATATTACTGATGAAAAACAGTTTACACAAAGTGTGTATACTTATTGAAAAAACATTTCTTATAGACGTTCATTATCTCGCATCATATAGCAGGCAGCTCGACAGAACAAATCGGCAGTTTGATGTCGCAATCTCGTATCTGACTCAATATTAAGATTGTAATAGAAAGCTTGTGTGAATACGCCATAAAGTTCAAAATTCATTACAATGAAGAAGGGTGAGGCGAGTTGAAGAAAGCATACGTAGAAATGAACCGGACAGTTTGTACCGGCCGGCGGTCCGGTCGTTCCTTCCGGTACATTGTCTTATCCGGACCACTTGGTCGGTGATCAATCATACCCGGGTGGACGTCGTCGGCACGGCCGAATATCGCAAATGGCGTGTGTGGAGAAGTAGGGCTGCGTAAGAATAAAACCTGGTATATTTCAAATTGATATACCTATTATTGACTTTTATATGTTTACTTTAAGGATAATTAGTGAACATGTTGAGAATAATCTCCATTGTTTTCATTTATAGGTGTGAAAGATGGGTAACAAAATAAAATCAATAAATATGGCATAATGAGACATAGAAAGGAAGGGTAGATCTCTGGATGTACGTTACAACATGCTTACCCGCAGGTTTGCTCGTTGTAAATATACAGTAAAATGATCCTTTTTAAAGTTTACTGCCAGTCATTTCACACCTGCAGCTTGCAGGGTAGCTACACGTAGCGGGTGTACAGTGACCTACGAGTGCAGTACAATAATGCGTTCAGACGCCGATCGGGCTGCCTCGATACTGCAGCGCCTCGGGGATGTTTGCGGAAGCGCAGGTCGATGGTTTTGCGGCCATCATGCGCAAGCAGTGCACGTCAATGCTAGGCCGCTGGCGAGGCAGCACTAACAGCATACATGGGACACATACAACATTATTATTATTTGTATCTCAACAGTCCTTGCTACGCTCAATGTCTTAATCATCATCATCATCAGGACCGGTCATTGTGGCAATCTTTGGGGGAGGCCTATGTTCAGCAGTGGACGTCTTTCGGCTAATGTCTTAATAAAACATCATTATTATGATGGAATCACGGACGTAACGATTTAATCTCCGCAATGCATAAGTGCCATAAGTAATAAGGTGATGGCAGTTTAATAAATGTTTATTAACCGTAAACAATTATACACATAATAGATAGATAATACATACTTAATTACTTATGTAGATTCATAAATACATAGAAAACATTCATGACTGAGGAACACATGTTATTGTAATAAATACCTACATACAGAGCTGCCCTCACCAGGATTCAAACGCGTCACTACTGACTGAAATAAGGAGCCTGTAACGAGGCCGTATTGAAACTCATTTGACAGTGTCTCACGAAAGCTTGTCGAACGAAGGGTTAATTCATAAGTAAAAAGGACAAGGACAAGGTTCAGGCATCGTACTTCTGATGTTTCACAGTAGGTAATATGTATTATATTAATTTATGTATATTGTGGCAATCTTTGGGGGAGGCCTATGTTCAGCAGTAGACGTCTTTCGGCTAATATGATGATATGATGATGATGATATTTGTGTAAGTTTATTAAATTGCATATAATATTTGTGTATGTTTATTGCTGTTTAGTGATTTTAGTGTTTTTTTTTGTTTTCTTACTTTACGACCCTGCACCAACTTTATCTTTCTGTTTGTCCCAATGGTTGACTGGTAGAGAATGCCTTATGGCATTAAGTCCGCCTTTTGTACTCCTGTTTAGTGCAATAAAGTTTAAATAAATAAATAAAAACCGTTACTTATATTTATATCTCACATGCTTACTCGTTATCATCATCGCTTTATTATTTTTTTTTTCCCTACCGAATTTTAGTACAGGTAATAATAATTAATTGTAGCATGTAGACGCGTTTTATCAGCACTATTTCAATTATATGATTTAAATGCTGCTTAAAATTGCTGCAAGTCTGCTTGGTGAGCATTCCGAAAGATTTTAATGCTGAACTCCTAAGCATATTTAGAGTATTTAATGTAATGTCATATAAACTTTCCTGGATTCGGCTTGGTTCCAAAGATTTTTTAATTAAAAACCTTTTTTAATTAAAAATTAGAAGAGACTTGACGAAAAAACCTGTCCCTAAAAAATCATAAAAAAAAATAATTTTAACAAATTGTTGTTACGATAAAAAGTATTGGAAATGTTAAAAAGTATTCAAAAAATCTAAAAAAAAGTAAAATTTTCTTTTTTGTGGAATTTCACATTTGGTCTCATAATATTTTTTGTTTATTTTGATGTTTTGAATGCATAGTTAAAATCTTTCGCAATGCTCGCGACCACCGTGTATACTAAAAAAAAACTGAGTAGGTACATACCAAAACAATTGCCCCTACTGATGAAAGTTAACTAGAATGTAATTAATCATATTCGTAACATACTAAGGCGCAGGCACATAGTAGAGATATTCAAATATTGTTGTTGAAATATTTACGAAAGGAACGAAATATTGTTTATTTTAGTGCCAAAATATTGTTCCATAATTTCACGGGGCAAACAAATGCAACTCTGTTCTAATTGAATATTGTAATTTCGCTTTGATCGAAGCTAATAATCGGATAAGACTTTTGTTTGTAGGTATAAAATGTAATTACTAAAAAATACCTTTTGTGCAGTGCTAGCACTGTACAATAGCCCGGCATAACAGAATAGCCCGCCCCCTCCTTCTTACATTCTCCGATTGGTTGATATGTTTATTAAGGCCTGATCACAACTTGGCATAGTTAGGCGTGATTTGTACTATAGTACGTTCCAGACGCAACTTTGACTAAACTTTGACTAACTTTCAATATTCAATACAGATATTGAGATTATTATTGTACATACATATTTGTTGATTTTCAAAAACACTATCTTATAAAGTGTTGGATATCTTTATATAAGTCAATATTTTTTTATATTTTTTATCCTTGAATTGCAATAAAAAGTTATTGTATTATACTACATAAAAGTTTATAAGTTTAATATTGTCTGTATATCACCATTTATAAGTGGTTACAAGAAATCATGGTACTTATACTATTAATATGGTCGCCGGGATGTCACCATACATAGCCGTTATTCCGTTGTTGGTGACAATATGTCTTCTTCAGAGGCCAAACTTGATGGAGAAAATTAACGTATAGGGCCGGTAACAAAGCAATCCCACTTTATACAGAATATATGTATCGTAGCGTGTTTCTCAAATAACCCGCAAATAATTATACACGGTATTTCCTATGTCACTAATAACTTCGCAACTAACGTAACCTAACACATTATAAATATTAGATTGCATATACCCGAGAAAATTGACCGGTGGTTGCTAACACCGAGTGGCCGAGGGGTACAGGCATCAGCCGCGAAAGCTGAGTACGTGGGTTCGATCCCCACCTCGGACATTAAGTGATCTTGGTCTTTTTTTGGTATATGACATCTAATATTTATAATTTATATAGTATTAAGTAGTGTGACTACTGGGGATAAATTAACACGTCCGACGCCGGTGACACACATGTGTGACCGAAAAAACTGTAATCCTATGCCAGTGACACACATACGTGATCAAAGTAATCTTTTTCTTATGCCACTAGCATTAATGAAGTTCTCACTCCTATGCCAGTGGCATAAAAATACGAACGTTTTTGACACAAGTCTGTGTCGCCGGCATAGGAGTACAATCTTTTCGGTCACACATGCGTGTCACTGGCATAGGAGTTCTATCATATAATTTCGATCGGCATAGTATTAGCATTTAGTGAAACAGTATTTAGTTAATAAATAATTTGCTTTGTATTTTCACAATACGTTCTAACCTAACACTTTGATCATGACGCTCAATATCCGTCTATTTTGACCAATATAGCTAGAAGCGCCTAAAAGTTATTGAGCGATGGTATGTTGACGGATTAATTTGTTTAATATGTTACATAAACACACAATGGCAATGACAACATTAAAAATGTTGAGTATTATATACCGAAGAAAATATATACATAATTATATTGTAAATGTTGCTGGAACCGGAATCTCTTGTTTGTTATAGTGTGTAATGCGATTGATTTCATTTGACTGGTCTATTTCAAACAACACTTAACACGTTCGCCTCCGGTACTGTTTCACTAAGCGCTTATACAGGGTGACATCGGGGTCGTGATCCAAACTGTGAGAAACGTGTTAAGATGGTCATTCTCAACAAGGTTTCCCATGGAACAAATATGAATATCGCGAAAAAAAACCGTCTGTCGTGACCGTCTATGTATTTAAGTATCCATTATGTATCTATCTATTATGTATATACATCGTCGCTTGATACCTACATTGGTGCCTTAATTGAGCTTATCGTGGGATCAGGTCGAATTGTGTAAGATGTCCCAAGATATTGATTTATTTACATAGTATAGGTAAATGTGCAAATGTATATTATTCGTTTCAGGACGAACCTTAAAATAAATTAGTTTCATAGTCTAAATGTACTTAACGTAATCATGATTTTCAAAATCCTCAAATAGCTCCCACCAGATCTCAACATAATCGTAAAATTTGTACTTTCGTAGCTGTAGATAAGTTAATTTGAGAACACCTTTCGCATACAGTTGAACTCGTAAAACGTTATTACCTTTACAAGAGGCCTCTAAAAATGGCGTCACGTGCAATAAATCCTAAATGAATATTCAGATTTATCGCAGAATCGATGCTGTCGCACAACATTTGAGACGGCTATAAAATGTAATATACGAGCTTTATAGCACAGGTACGGTAAGCCCGTCAGGTATTCTAATATTAGATGTAGGGTACCCAACTAACCAATGGAGAAATACGAGTATATTCCTCGCAACATTATCTAAATCGATCTAATTTACAATAATATTCTGGGTCACTATAGAGCTATAAAAAAAACAAGTGCTAAGCACTTATTGGCAAAATTTGGTTTAGTTTCATTTTAACATAAAAAAATAATACGCAAAATTCATTGAATGGAAAATATTTTCCTCAAAATTATCCGTGTATTATAAAATGGTAATTTAATTTTAACTTCAAACTTTCTAGAAAATCATCTTTGAATGACTTACTCGTATTATTATTCGTTATTAAACTTACTCGTATATTGAATTCAATATCATTAGTGTGGAAATATACTTACAAATGATTATCTTTTGTGAGGGTTTCAGGGAGTGATAAAATGTTAGTTTAAAGAGACACCATTTTGAGGAAATATGTTGTTTATTTATATTTAAGAGCCCATGTGAAATGTAGTGATTTTGGTGCAAGTTTATAACAATATAGTTTATAAACTCATAGCTAAACGAGTAACCCTCTTACTCATATACTTCGTTTTGCATCATTGATCATGATCAACATTATATAATTTGTTATAATTTAGTCAACATATCACAAAAAATATTATTTGTTCTTATTATTTTTTTATGGTTATATTTCTGATCAAATTGTGGACTTGTATTATGCAATAACAACTTTCATTTTCAAGTTTTTATACGGTTTTTTATTAAGCTTACGTTCGCAGTAAAGGCTTATTTTTACGAAACTATTTGTAAAATCTATGAATAAGAAAGTAACCTTATGAAGGTTGCAAGAGGATTTAATGTAATCGAATACAAATGCTACGAGTTCTATGCGCGTAGACTTTTTAGGCTGCTATGAGTTATAATATGTATTTTCATTTTTAATACGTATATTGGTATGATGTACATAAATTAGTATGTTTTTTTTTCTACCCTTTCTCTGTTCACTGCATAGAGGTAAGGACACATATCGGATGGACGTACTAACTATGAGTACAACAGTATATTTACTTTTTAATCAGTACCTACTCATTACATCTAAAAGCATGGAAAGCTAACTTGTACTAAATAGGTAATTAGTTATAAAATAGATGTGCCCGCGACTTCGCATGCGTGATATGTGTTGTTGATATGTGTTGTACATTTTCTAATGTATGTAGCAGTCCGGTAAATGAGTATCTTAGAATTAGTCCCTTAAACTTTGATAACTGATAAGATATCAGATTAGCAACCAAGTCAGACAAACTTATCGAAAATAAAACATTTCATAGTTAAAACTTACTATCTATTCCGTGTAGCAAAGAAATATTATACACAATGAAATAAATAATTTAGGTACCTATTTATTGAGGTTAAATGCCAAATACTACATACACTCAAATTTATAGATCCCAAAGTATATAAGTGTATAAGTAACGTGGTTGCATTCAGCAAGCAAAACAATACGTAATCGTAAGGTGGAACTACCAGTGCGCAATATGTTAACAGAGAATATTTATTTGAATCACGATCTTTTTTGCTCATATATAAATCTACATAAATTATTGTCCTATGTTTCGGGAGAGGAGTTTATAAGTTTTGTTAAATAGTATTTATTTTATAGGGTGACAATATCAAAATTTCTCAAAATTCTGAATTTTCTAAGTCAACTCCATTGTACACGTGTGAGGTGCTTTTGCTGGCAGTCCTCAGTACAAGTTTGAATGTCACATATTGGGACATTAAAAATATTAACAATCAGTCCTAATAATTGTCAGCATATCTTAAAATTATGCAAATCATTTAGATATCTAATTACTTCAAATTTGCGATATGAAGAATTTTAAACGTACATAACAATTATCATCGTTGAGATGTCCTAATAGTTGATTTTATTTTATCGATGGCAACCCAAGCTATGATGACGAGTATTGGTATAGCGTTGGGTATTAGTACTTCCACCTTATTTCATAACGCCAATCGTAAAAAACGTGCTTCCGTAGCAAACTTGGTAAGTAACGAGTTGGCGGTAAGAATTAAAATAAAGCTTTAGAGTATCATACATCCTTATCATATGATGGATTGCCCTAAGTTAACCGTAGAAATGAAGTAACCAACTAAAGTAAAGCATGGCAGTAACCGTCAGTGTATGCAAAAACCTAACGCCATGGTTTGATTCGAGGGATCCAGGAGTAATACTCGGAAAAGTTGGAAAATAATCTAAGATGGCGTTATGCTGGGGCAAAAAGTTAAACTCTAACTTTTTGTGAAATATCTGTTGTTATGGTCGAGGCAGAGCTTCGAGTAAAGTCAAAAGCAAATCGAAACAAACACATAAAGCCTGTACCTAGTCGCAGTGAAAATAATATGATATCGCTAATGTCCGTCGTACTGTCATGTCACTGCAAAGAAGTCCGAAATATTCCATCCATAAATAAATTCACTTGGATATTATAAGTACTACAGGTACTGAAATTTGATAAGGACATGTGTTGTATAAATCACCAGAATTATGATACTAAGTACTAATAAAATAACCGGTGGTGGTGCTCTCCAACCATTTTAACTAAGGGATGCTTTTTTCGATGTACTTGGGAGATATAGTTTATCAATGGAAAGATATTCTCTAGTTTTTTAAAGTGCGAGGTATAAAATTGTTAACAAAATGGTGTTGATACATATTAATAAGCTCTTTCAACGACTTTTAGACAGAATATCTCCAATATTTTTTGAGATAGATTGATTTAACGACAATTTTTAAATTTGCTGCGAGACCGACTCGCAGCAGACCGTTTTTTAGGGTTCCGTAGCCAAAATGGCAAAAACGCAACCCTTATAGATTCGTCATGTCCGTCTGTCCGTCTGTCCGTCTGTCCGTCTGTCACAGCCGATTTACTCGGAAACTATAAATGCTACAGTAACGAAATTTGGTAAGGATATGTGTTATATGAACCGCTACAGGATTATGATACTAAATTGTAAAAAAAACCATTGGGGTGGGGGCCCTCCATATATGTAACTGAGGGATAGAAATTTTTTTTTTGTTGTATTTAAGCGTGTGGGGTATTAATAGAAAGGTCTTTGAAAATGATATGAAGGTTTATAAATCTCATGTTTACTTAAGCAAATCGTTTTCGAGATATCAGCTCTCAAAGTCTGAAAAATGTGTCCCCCCCCCCTCTATTTTTTAAACTACGCGATATAAAATTCTAAAAAAAATATATGTTATGCACATTAATAAACTCTATCAACGATTTTTGGTTTGATTAAATTATCTTCTATAGTTTTTGAGGTAGGTTGATTTAACTGTATTTTTTTATAATAAATCGATAATGGTACGGAACCCTTCGCGCGCGAGTCCGACTCGCACTTGGCCGGTTTTTTATTTTATATCCTGTGTTCTGACCCGCGGTGAGACGATGAAGTTTCATTTAATTTCATCCACCCGTTTTCTCGTGATGCTCTGTCCAGTAAACATAGAATAGAAACAGACACAATTTCTAAAAATTATATAGATTTGATCTATTATCGATTTTAAGACACCCTTAATAATTTTTTTGTAAATATCTTCCACGTACAGACTTTAGACCTTCTTCAGCTTTATTATATGACATTATATAAAACAGTTTCCACCGATGTTGAATGTCAATTCGAATTATGTAGAGGCGTCCTTCATTACTCACTTACCTAATCCTATCACTGATCTAATCTTGCGCACCTCGCAGCAACCTTGTTGAACAAGTATTTTTTGACAATTACCATAAACAAATTTTCCCCAGTTTATTTTGAAAAGAGCGTCATATTGGGCATGATCAATTCCGAGGCCCTGGAAACTTCGACCGACTTTAGAATTAATTAACCGAGATTTGATATTCAGATTTTCGTTTCTAAGATAGAACTTGTTTTCATTAGAATATTCTTAGCAAATTGTTTGCCAGGCAGGAAAATATGTTCTTCTATATTAAACAACAAATAACACGACGTTAATTTGCAGCAAAATTAATAAGTGCAAGGTAAGTTTATTCACCTTTTGTGGCCTTCGAATATTCCAATTAACCCTTTCGTCCATTCGTTCTCGTAACAAGAAAATTAATGGTCAAATCGTTACATAGATCCTCCTAAAGTAATAAAGTGTAACCGGTTCTTTGTACAATGGAAACGTTAAATATTCTAGTCGTGGAACAATTTATATGTATTACAATTTAGTTTTTGTATGTTATTTGGAAATTTAAATTTGTTGACTGTGACCTAAAGGCTACCGACCTCGGTGAAACTAACCACACGCGTGAGGCACATAGTAATTGACTAATTAGCTTACATCGCGCACCTACATAATTGCTCATATAATTACAAGGCAGCGCTTTCATGCGAGCGACAAGCGGGCATATTTTGAAGTGTTAAAATAGCTCATACATGCATGTTACATACATCCCACATGACGTTAAAATGGATTTCGCTTCGTGACCAACAAATATGTAGGTATTTTGCATCCATGCATGCAAGTCCATTGAATAGTCGAGTTCATAAATATCTACACATTTCATCACTTTAATCAATTGAACTATAGTGCAAAATTGTGTAAATATTTGTGAACTCGACTGTAAATAGCATTAAGATTTACTGCTTACGTAAAACAAATAAACGTATAAAGTTTTTTTAAGATATACCAGTTGCTGAGGACAGCAAGATATTCGACATCCGATGTGTAGAGGTAGTACCGTCGCCATCTAATATGTCGGAGCGGCCAGAGTCCTCACAAATATGTTAGCAGGCCTCTATTGTCATGCCGTTAGGGTGCATGTTCAAATATGTTTGCGGACGTGGCCGCTACGATGTATCTGATGGGCCACTGTACCAACACGTAGTTATAATCGTACCTACGTATGTATCTAAAGCATTGAAGCCAGTGGATTCGATATTTTAAATCATCAAGGTATTATAATGACCTGATCAGTAAAACCGACTGTTTTATTATTTATTTCCGTCCAATTATTTAATCTTCAATGTATGTGTTGTTTTCGGCCTCAGGTGGACGCAGACGTGGACGCCAACGTTTTCACAGAAACATGTACCGTTGCTGTAATCCGGGGTTAAAACTAAAAAAAGGCAAATCTGCGGGGCACGAATCGCCTTTACAGGATTTGTTTGAAAGCCGGTAAAATGTATTAGGTACGGGCTAAAAGGGAAGTAAAAGGAAATAAAAGAAAAACTATCAACCTGGAAGAAAGTATATAGGATTCAAGTGTATAACTTCCGTCATAAGAAAATGTAGATGTAAATTTATATATGAATTGAATTACAAATGTATATCGTGGGGTGATTTAAATGTTGGTAGTGTTTACAGATACGCTATAGAACAGCGTGGATGTAGCGCTACGTCGTAGCACATAACATGCGTTTCCCGGTATGTAGCAAGAATACTTCGCAATCAATACATTATGTGTTTAGTTTGAAAATAATATATATATTATAATTTCTTTTGTATGTACAAAACATTACTTTTATTAAGAAATTAGTTCAAGACAATTATATATTAACAAATACAGCATTATTAATATAAAATTTCAATGACAATACTTTTGTCATCTGTCAATTAAAAACGTGCATAGACTCGTGACATTGTGTATGTACATAACATTTTCACATTCAGATATGTAAAATTTATAAAATATATTGTGGATTTTAGCGTTATTTCTGAATGAAACGAAGTTTTTCCATTATGTTCGCACAAATAACTATTCAATAGGAAGTAAATGCGCATATTTATGTAATAATAGTGCATATTTATATAGTAATAGTGCGTAATCTATAGGTATTAGTCTAGGTCGATTGTTTACTATAATATATGGAAATAGAGCAAAGTACGTTAATTGTTACATCAAAACTTAAATATTCCTAATAACTGAAAATAGTCGAACATAAATTTTGATATGCTCTTTCTCTGGTCCTCTACACATTTTTTTATTATTAAATAAAATGTTTCGTAGTTATTGCCATTTTTAAGGTACATGTGCTTTTCATGATAATATTTGTATAATCGTCCATTTTATCGTTTACATTGTTTAATACTCAATATATTTAATATATTTGCCTTTTGTCCCGTTGAAGGAAACAGTAAACGTAGATGTGTAGAGAGGGGAAGGGTCAAGCTAGTAGCGTGTACGTTGGATAGATTTCATTCACAAACCGAAGAAGCAAGCGTGTAGCAGCTCTTAGGGCGCTCTAAACAATGTAGACGCTTTGTCGCCCTCATCACAGTCAATATTATAAAACCAATAAAATATTCTCGTATATAAATCTAATAAATATTTTATTACATATAACTTAAATATTCAAGGAAACATATCTGCATATTCATCTCGTATATTCATTTATCAATTTTATCATACCATCTGAAGGGACTAAACATAATATTATTGTGCTACGAAATGATTGCTTAATTTCAACAAAAACACAACGCGTTGTTTTGATTTATCATTCTAATGTTGTACTAGGTTTAACACTTAAGTATTTAACACTTACTTAGTACAGTCAACAAAAAAATGGTTTACCACTTTTCGACTCTATTCAGTGGTAATAAATAAACTTGAAAAGATGTAAACCACTTTTTTTGTTGACTGTACCATTAGGCATTAATTGAATGGCAACTAACTATTAACTATTTTCCAGTTATAGCCTGGCGATAGACGAACAGGAGATACATAGTAGTAGGTACCTAACAGGGTTCGGATTTCCGGCTGTCACAATTCAACCCTGAAATTATAGTATCTAAGATACAATAATGAAAAAGAGTAGTATACCTTTTGTACTATTACAAAACTATGTACTGTGCATCGTCTGAGTCAGTGTTGTCGTGTACTACAAATTGAGCGCACGGACCGGCGGATCCACAATAGACGCAGAATGGAAACTGCCGCTTTGTCCACCCTCCAGATGAGATGCAGTGTTTAGAGTTATAACATTGTAGAACGCCCGGCTGTAGTGAGGGCGTCTTGGCAATATCGTTAACAACTTGGCCTCGGTGACCGTGCTTGTTAGGGTACAATATATCTGTTTGGTCGCAGTTTATTAAATCCAATGTGGATATATGTAGCCAGAAAATTTTGTGACCGAAGGTTGAAATTTGTGTTTTTCACTTAGTGAGCGAGAATGCGTTTGGGCAGATGAAAACAGGACTTCACATAGCAAAATGTTCGTTCGTCAGCCCACGAACAAGCGAATGTTAGCTCAGAACACTAAATGAAAACACGGCTTAATAAAACTTTTAAGCATTTAATGAATCAGTCAATAAAAGTTAATCAATAAAGTGTGTATTCACCAACCGCGATTATATTTCTATAATTGATTCTGTTGGATACATCGAGTGAGAAGGCCACATTATTATAGTTAATTCGTATTGAAACTTTGTTAAAAAACAAGTTTTCAGGAAATAAAGTTTTTTAGAAGTATACCTTTAAACATTTAACAATAGCACTAATTCGTCATTTGCGCTTTGTTAATTTATTAAATTTGTATTATACACAAAAAAGTACAAAAACAACATGGTACAAAAGGTGGTTTATACGCTACGGAGTTTTTTCTACTCGCAACCTTAGTCAGTTCATCATATTTTTTGAAAATCCGCTTTGTAATATTAGCAGTAATACGTAAATATATAAATTGTAGTAACCATTATTTCCTGTATAATAAAATAAATAAAGCAATTTTAATGGAAGTAAGAGTACGGGGCCAGTGGACTGGCTACAGTAATAAATCAATCTGTTGCCAATGCGCGTACTGTGTTGCTTCAGGGTTGCCGCCCCGAGGTAATGTAATTTATATGAGCACCGAGACAAGCTCTAGGAAGACATTTACTGTCATTATGTTTGTACGCTCTACACTTTTACGAACGTCTATTAAATAATGATCGTAACTAAGCTTTGATCTTATATTTCACTGCAATTGTTATTTCTTTAGTAAAGAAAACACTCATCAAAAAAGTCCTAACTACCTTTTAGCAATAACACATAATTCAAAAGTGAAACAAAAGTCATGTTTAAATAATAACTATAAAAAAATTTGTTGCTTCACATTGTTGAAAATAAATTATATGCGTGTGGCTAGTGGCCTAGGCATGTATGTGTCTCACATGAGGACAAATGAGTAAAGAATGTTTCATTTATAGGAATAAGAAAGCCAAGAACCTGAGAATGTTAATTAAGCTCAGTCCAGCTCATACATGTGACAACCCTAACCCTATGTGACCTGTGATCGATAGGGGATTTATGACGTGCCTCCCCGTCCTTAAGTAATTGACTTGCTTTATTAGGGGACTATCGTTTTCGGATTCGCTGCCTAATTCTTTTTTGTTATTTAAGTGATTAACTGAAGTCTGAACTGGTGCTTGAGTATTTTAAGCAAGTTACCAAGTATCTGGGTGACCTAAAAACTGCCCTAGTTTATTAACGTAGGTATATGTAACGTTAATGTTTATTTATTAAATATTTTTCAAAGGCAGGTATACATATCACCAAGTTAGCACGTTTGCAAGTATTCCATTATAAAAATAATATACATATCCCTTTTAGGCTCCAGAGTAGCACATTCAATACTATGTATGTTTTGTAAATATATTGTGCTTCAAAGAAATCCGTTGTACTTATCGAAAATGAACGAGATCATAAGCCACTACAGCCTCCGTAGCCTAGTTGGTACTGACCCTGCCTGCGAAATCCAGCTTTCGCATGTAGGTCGTTCCTGGTTCGAATCCTGGCGAGGACATTATTTGTTTATTTATTTATCACAAATATTTGTTCCTTGGTCGTGGTTGTTTATGTATTTAAGTATCTATATGTATCTATCTATTATATCGTCGCCTGATACCCACATCAAAAGCCTTAATTGAGCTTACCGTGGGACTTTATGTCCATCTGTGTAAGATATCCCAAGATATTTATTTATTTTACTACGCCTTAACTAATTAAGGTTTGACTTAGTGATTTACAGCTTCAGGTAAGTTTAAGTTTGACACGTCCGACGAATTAACGTCATGTATTACTATTTTTTTACCGTCTAGGAATCGACTTGCTGCCTCAATATTACAAAGTTCTATGTTGCAATTTTGTCAACTTCGTATTCAACCTAGCCCAAATTTAATTACCACGAAAATATCACATAGAACCTAGAAAAATGTCTACTAATGTTACCTTAGGTAAAACAATGTCTAAACAAAGATACTGGCAAGTTCTTAATTTAAAAAGCCTTCCCGTGTACCGTGCTACGCTAATTGGCCGCTTCCCGATCGGACGCGATAAAGCTCCTCGGCGATTAAAAGGCGTGAACGACTGACGTTTAGACGGCACCATAAAGAGTCCATAGTGCAAGGGAAGCTTGTTGATTAAACAGCCTTTGAGGTTTAGTAGTTAATGAGTGCGTTAATCAACGGCTCTGGTTGAGAACAGATAGGTATTATTCACTATAATAGACTAATTTCAACATGCGTAATTTGGCAAATATGCTTACCGTTTCCCTGATATTAGTCACTATCGTATGAAGTGTATACATTATAAAATATGGTAGCATATATTTCTTTATTTAATTTTAATTTTGGCTTTTTAAGTATTACTGGAAAAATAATGTAAAATGAAAGATATCTATCATAATTATACTCAGCAAATATAATAATTATACTATCTTAAATGAATTTCTGAACCTACAATCGCCCCAACATAAGTAGTAAACAATGTACCAATCAAGTGTATTATTTCGGTGTGTATCCAAGATGGCGCCCACCTGCCACTCCCGAGGAGATCGGAATCAATCGAGAGAGAAAACCCCGATAATATAATGGAATTGAATTATCACGAGATGAAGACGAAATGCCGCAGTAAATTCCAGTACAGTAGGACAATTTTATTGGGAATGAGAAAGAAAATATACCAACCAAATTTTGCAAGCACGTTTTAAGTATGTTTTTATGTCAGCGTCCGTAGCCTAGTTGGTAGTAATGGCTGCATAGATATATGAAAGAGAGAGATTTGTAACGAAGCGAAATTGTAATGAGTCTCGGTGTCTCCGAGGTCGGGCCTTTGCCACGCTGTGATTGGCTAAAGCGCTACCATATGATGCGGCACTAGAGAGGAGGCTACGTCGATAAATTATTATCCATAGATATTTGATAAAGCCGGAATATTAAGAAAAACATTAAAATCGATCTATCGTTTAATAAGAAATAAATACAGATTAAAATATCGCATTGGACGATGTATCTAATCTTTATAAACATTATGTTATCCGTCGCGCCCTTGTTAGCGCGAAAATACCGGCCGTCCTAGAGCCCAACGGTCTGGCCAGGGACGACGGCAAGAGGCCTGACGGAATGACGCTGGTGCCCTGGAGCATGGGCCGGCCGCTAGTTTGGGACGCCACCTGCGTTGACACTCTGGCACCGTCCCATGTTTCGGTCACCGGCGTTGCTGCTGGCGCCGCGGCATCATTAGCCGAAAGTCTCAAGCGCCGCAAATACGAGTATGCTGCTTTAGGAACCAGCTACATATTTGCGGAGTTTGGTGTGGAGACCTTGGGGCCATGGGGGCCAAGTGCACATGGACTTTTTAAAGATCTAGCGGCTCGCCTAAGAGAGACCTCCTATATTTGAATATGAACAAAGCAATTTATTAACGACATTATCTTAATTGTGGCTGGGAATCACATGAACAAATAATTATTTACACGTTTGTACCCTTAATAAATATAATGTTATCAGCCGTTTCCGCGATGGTCACATATTTAAATAAAACAATTTCAACCTTTAACAACGGTTATTGTAAAAGGCTCAAAATAATATAATACGCAATATAATCTATTATATATTGTTTTACCTTTATGAAGATAAGATATTGATACAAAGGTCAAAATATGAAAGAAAAATTGAATATAATCAAATACATCAACAATTTATCGACCCTATTTGTCATCGCCACGGTCAGTCGTACCTCTAGTTCGCGGCCTGCTCGCAGCGGCCGTACCAAGAAATGACAGGACGCTTGTGAATATCGCTAGAAATTGGATACATTGCACGGTCACTTACCAAATTGCAACTTGCTTGCTATTCTAAGCCGTCAATGTAAAACGCACATACAATTTGTCACTGAATAGTTCAACCAATTGGTACGCCCAAGTAAAATCATTATGACATTTATGTCAGCGGTTTGTTGTTATATATTATTTGTAAAAATACGTGGTTTTGTCAACTAATAACTAAAAAAATCTATACTTTCATGTGGTACGTGACTCAAAGTCCTTGAAATGTTTATTTACACTCCTATTTTTACAAGAAATAACGGCACAATTCGGCATTTTGCGGATATGTCCGAGCTCATCCTGCAGTCGCGGGTAAGTTGCGACTGGCTCATAGGGCGCGCATCTGTCACACTATAAAGGCCTATCGGCCATAACGCTGCGACATGTTCCATGCCACCGTTAGCTATCTATACTGATCTGTGAATGGCTGCCTACGAAGCTGAAGGTTCTGGGATCGAATCCCGGCGAGGGCATTATTTATGTATTTATTTATCACAAATATTTGTTCCTTGGTCTGGCTGTCTATGTATTTAAGTATCTATTATATATATCGTCAGCTATTACCCACATCATATGCCTTAAATGAGCTTACCAAGGGACTAGGTCGATTTGCGTAAAATGTCCCAAGATATTTATTTATTGTTAATTTGCTTGGAATCATTTGGAGCACGATAAATCAAATCTTTGGTTTGCTCTCAGGCCTTTGTTTTTAACCATTTGATAACCCTAATTAAGGATAAGGTGTACTCAAATTTAATGTAATACTACCCTCACATCATCCCTTGAACGTCGACGTCCTGCTAGCGTCCATACTCTAGCAGCGACGCAATTTCTAAACAACGTAGCTAAGTTATGGTTGTGGACCATCTTTCATGAGCCGACTATCAGGGGCCGTATATTTATCTTGCACGTATAGTATTCCATGTGCAAAACGAAGTGAAATTGTACAACGGCAATTCACAAGCGATGCGCATGATACTGCTTTGAACATATTATTTAAGAGTCAGCCTCGTGAGGGAAGGGCCTATAACGATGTATAAAAGTTGCGTCCTTGTTGTTCCGGAGCAGATAGTATACCGATTTTCAAAACATACTAGTAGCGTCTATGTGAACATGTCATACTGTGGAATTTCTAGGTGATCTCGTAACTGCTATAAACTTTTAAATTAGCAATCCAGTAAGCATGAAAGGCAACGTGCGTAGTAGTGAGTGATACTTAATTCTGAAGATTACACATTCACATTACATTATATTGGTTTAAACTTTCACGATTATCACGCATATTTTTACGACAAACACACGTTATCCAATTTATTTTACCATCGGACTATCAGACAATCGACACTCTGGCATCGCTTCATGGTAGGTATTCCAAAAATTCGCACGAGGCGTTTCGCTTCGACTTTCCTTAAAATGCCTTGCCCGAATCTGTGTTTCCGCATGTGTACAATCTGAATATCTCCAAGGCCATTGTAAATAGGCATCTCATAGGTATAGGTAAGCGTGCTTCATCGTAGGTCGTGGTCAAACGTCTACTTATTCTGAATAAAAAAAAATGTACTTATTATTCATGTATCATAATTTTCTTATATTATAGTTTAGCAATATAATTTAATAGCTTTAAAGATAATTAGGAATTAAAAGGCACTCCTTTAAGCATGCTGAAAATTCCTTTTTCTTGCCATTATTACGTTCCAGTCCTTAAACTTCTGTTTATTTTCGACTATGCGACAGGCGGGGTAAGGCACGCGCTACAGAAAGAATTGGTAATTCGATTGTATTCGATAACAATTCGGCGCGGCATTGATACGTTCCCGCGAATATCGCGATACGTGGGGGGCTATTACGGCGTCGAGAGAACCGGAAATAATCCACGTGTGGGACGTGTACGTCCCCATTTTTATATGAAATTCCTTAGGAACAATACAATATTCGCCTATATTGGCACGTACCTACACTTGTCATTGAGTTCAACGTACATAAAAGAAGATAACTTGCTAAAACACTTACTGGGATAACACAGTTGCTTAATAACTGTGGATTATTTTGCATAAAAAATACATGTGACTAAACACTTGAACTATTTTATTTGGGGAGGAATCATACATGTATAGATTATATACATTACATAAGAAATATTAAACGCCAGCTCCTAGGTAGTATTTTTTTAATGCTGCTGCCGACCAGCCGATGGTTTTGGACGCAGTTTAAGGTAAACCTACCCGAATCCTTTAAAATACGGTGTACTTATGTAACTGCGATGGCCAACCCGCCGCCTTCCAAGCGTGGAGATCACGGCTCTGCTTAGGTGTTTTAATGATTTTTCATCACACCTGTTCGGTAAATGCGCCAATTCGCGCCGTAGATTTGTCATTATAAATTCTTGGCAATCAAGGATTTTCATACAACATTATGTCAGACTAGTGCGGCCCCCTCTGCCCTACGCAGGCTGGCGGCGGCGCGCGCCGAGATTTCTGTTATAAAAATGATAAATTTAAGTCATCCCTGATTTTGAGAAATTATTTAGACCATTTTAAAGTAGTTTTGTGAAAATATCTTGTTTTATTTACTTTTCTTACCTCACAGTTGTGATGAAAAACATTGTGTGTAACTGCCACGGGCAGTACAAGAATTATAACACACACCATTTTTATTTACCGCCCTTAATACACAATGTAGCTATTAATGTAATTTGTAATTTAATAATTTATTAATTTTTTTATATTCCTTTTTTACGTTCGTTCCATAGTTGACAGTTAAGGCGAGGTAAGCGTAGAATTCCCGTTTGTTTTTTTCAGTTTCCTTAATAATACTACTTCCTTATGAAGTAAAACTTATATATGTTACATTTGAGAACTTGATCTATCCCGCATTGATTAGTATTAGGTATTTAAACAAACTTCGCCCTATAAAAAACGATCCCAAACATAGGTCTAATCTCTGCATGAAAACTCATTTTGCCAAGAAACTACATAACTTTACCAAGAAAAAAATATATCAGAAGAAACGTCAAAGTCTGTGTCTACGATTAACGAGAAGAAATCATTAATATTGGAAGAATTATATTTCATCATACAAAATATGTGAAATTATTCTCCCGGATCGCTCCTGCTGTCATCTTTCAGTCCCAATCGGGACCTGTTGGAGGGAGGACGTACGTCAATTTTGCGCACCGCTGTCGTCAACCAAACTATCTTTAAGATTGGTGTGATAACACATAAAAAAAAGTTATCGTCACTGGGGCTTCGGAGACTGAATAAACATAAGTTGTGAGTGACTAAATTAATAGAATTATGTTATTCAATATATGAAACCAAAACAATAACAAACATATTACACAGTATAGATAAAAACAGTAGGATGACTACTGGTGATAAGACCATGACACATTTTGACATGACGAAAATAGTGAAATAATTAAGAATGGTACCTACTCGTATCTATTAAAAAAAGGATTTTATGTCCATAATAGTTCGTTATCATCCAATAATTTTTTAAAACACAATTTATTTTGGAATTCGAATTATTTTATGAAATGTTTTGCAAGCAGTCGCACTATATTGATTTAAACTTTCACGATTATCACTCATATTTTAAATACAAACGGGTCCTATATCCTGACGTTTCGGGCATGACGTTACACCCGTGGTCGCAGGCAGACATGAGTATCAATAAAATACTACTAATAATATACTATCAATTAAAAAAGATTATGGAAAATAATGCGAATTGTTACAAAACATACCGAGAATAGTAAATTTCGATTCAAGTGCGAAAAAAAAAAGTTTTAAAGGAGTGGAGATAAATTAAAGCACGACCGAAGGGAGTGCTTTAAATCGACACGAGTTACGAATGTCGTTTCCGCACGTGTATCGTACGTTTTTCAGTACATATGGCCCTCCGAAGATTTCGACCTGACGTAAAATGAACCACTTCTGGCACTAGCGAAAATGCACCATCTGTACTGAAAAATAAGCTTTTCATAAAAAAATTGAATGGAAAAATATACGAATGACTAAAGTTGCTACAGGGAATGGCGCCCATTATGTTACATTTGCATAAAGGGTAAATTAATAAACAATTTAAAAAATTTATAATTTTATTTGATACATGTGATCTATAATCTATACCAATGATATGGTACTATTTATTGTAACGGTGAAAAAGTAACCCTGTATAACACAGATAAACTTGACCATGTACAGTGATCGTACTAATAATGTGGATGACGTTAAATCACCTATAGAATGTTTTCAAAAAATATTTTTACTAAAATTGCCACTTATTATTTACGTCTTTAATTAAACGAAAGTGTCATTTGAAATAAGTAAGTTGATTACATAATGTCGTTTTTTACTAATGTTTTAAAATACACAATTGAATGTCGAATTTACGAGAATATTGTTATTATTTACTCTTTTTGGAGATACGTGACAAAAACATGTACGTGCTGTGATCAAAACATACTAAACATAGGACCAACATTCAAATTGTCTGATTGTCTCCTGTTCGTTGCCGCCGCGATTTGGGCTCTACTTTTCACTTACGATCAGGTGGAGTGGAGCCACTTTGTTGTGCCAACATAAAAAAAAATGCATTTTGGAGATAACACAATATATCAGAAATATAGAGCCAAAGAAAACTCAAATAGTATTAAAGACTGTATCGTTTATTATAAATACAAGTTTGACCTGGTCTAACTATTGAAATATGTATTATTTTGCGTTTCTATGTTCTGAGTGTATGGTGTGTGTATGTAATGTCTGGCTACTTTCCAAGGCTTTATCGTGCTATAAATATTGCCTATCAAACGTTTTTCGGACAAACCTATACAGCTGAATGGAAGATTATTTCAGCGACTCCATGGTACTATTTTAAGAAGCAATAGGTCAAGATGCTGCCCGAGTATATTATCTAAACGGAGTCTTCATGATTCCCCAATCAGGCATACACAAATAAAATGTGGTGGATTTTATGTTTACATAAAATCGGATTTTTACACAACGTTTTAGATGCCATTCACTTATGCGTGCGAGAACAGCGAAGCAGCTATAAAAATCAGCCATACATAAAAGCCTTAATGAAACACCATGGGCTTGATCCATAGTTAAAACAGGTGGATATAAATGCTCCATGACAGTTATATTAGATGTCAAAGTCAAATACACATCTAAATGTTTGTCATTACAAAGCACATGAAAGCATGTCTTTCAAAGTACGAGTTTTTTGTGTGTTATGTATGTCGTCTTTTTCGCAAAACGTAAATTTTCTTGTAATAAATTTTCTTTACTTGTCCGAAATATTTTTTATGCTTTACGTCGAGTTTCTAGGATGAAATGCGTACCTTATTAAAGCAGTAATTAGACACATGTATGTTTTTATATAAAAATGTAATATAAAGAAATATGGCTAAGTAAAATATAATTTATGATACACCCTTTAATATAGGCCTCACAAATTTTATGATAGCAGCAAGTATATTAGTATACCCTGGGTGCAACTACAAAATACAATCAATACATCTTTCATCCTGTATAAATGTAATGGATTTACTCGCGATTATTATATTACTTTGTGATATATGCAGCGCGGAAGCTTAAATAAAAGCATTATCCTATATTCAAAATTAGGTACGTTATTTTTGCGTCATTTGCATGATTAATTCGACCCCTGATCATCGTGTATAATAGGGATGATGACTGTAGTTCAAATAAATTATTTAACATTATGCACGACATAATACACGAAGAAATTATTACTAAGATGTAGATTGCAGTAATTTTTGTACAGAACTTCTATTTAATAAATTGAAAAGAACTTAAAAGAGTAGGACATTTGGCAGTACTCAAACGTGACGTCACTTTTGAGTATTTCATGTATAATTCCATAGTGGAGATCGTTTTGACAGTTCATTAAAAGATGCTGATTTGACTTACCAGTCATCATGCCTATTATATATATTTTTTGTGGACAGTCCTTATTGCAAAAATTTTGAAAATCAGCATGTTTGCATCATTTTTTATGAAATTGTACGCTGATACGCATTATAGGACTGCGGATCTCTAACGAGTTTCGTATTAAATATTAATGGGATAGTCTCGCATCCGTGTATTTTCTAAATTTACCGTCTACTTTACACATGGCTTGCTAGAGCTTGCCAGATTATAAATTAATCACTTATATTATTATTATGTTACACTATGTCGTTTCAATTCACACTAGTCACATAGTTGTAGTACTGTAAATATTTTCACTATGAGTATTACAGTATCACATCATCATTGACGGCGACTGTCACGGGTATTAGCGGAGGTTGGATGACGCTTAAAACTAGCGTTGGGAGGTCAAAGAATATGGCCTTAATTTATGTTATTTGATTACCTATTTAATTTTGGCTGTGACATGTATTTATTTAAAACATGAATATTTCATGTTTGTGATGTAAGTAACACTAGGTCAAAACTTTAAATATCTTTGTTTTGTGTTTATAATTACTAATGTATGCAATATGGACATTCGTCTGAAATAAATTTATTCATACATTCATTAGGCAACTGGACATAGGAAATCCGCTGGGGGAGGTCTATGCCCAAGTGGGCGTTTATCGGTTGAGGTTGGTGATGAGTGTTTCTAGACATTTTATTACTATTATCGTACTTATTTAAACAATGCTTTTATGTAATCTTCCGGGATAACTCGGTGTTTCAGAATTAATCTTGGGTTTAGTGACTTTAGTGACGCCTGTAAGACGTGATCTGTTGAACGCGGTTAAGGGTGTCAAGATCAGCATATTGTTAAAAGATAAGGTTGGAACAAAATCCCGACACAGCCAGAGCTACCTAATTAGCATTCTAAACAATAATTTCAAAGACGTTAAGATCAACTCAATATATACTACATTATTTAGTACCCACTACGATAAACTTGTCTATAGGCATGGACTGAAATAAGCCGACGATGTGATCTGATGTGATTGTGAAAGCACTGTCGTAGACTAATGCTGGACATGGTCACACGTTTGTTATAGTGTATTTATTATGGTAACAGCTCATTGTAAATATCCAAGAAATGATTGGGTTAGTGACACTTCAATTCCTTAGTGGACTCTTACGACACCCACGGAAAGAGTTGGGGTGATGCCAATCGTGCCAATTACTTACTAACTCACCACTCAGCCAATATCAGTACCTATCTTTTTTTCACTGCTAAATGGTTTCAGCATAATGGTTCCAAATAAAAGTAAGAAATTATTATCAAAATAGATATAGATTCGTAGATAAAAATCATGAAGAACTTAAGCATACTATGTCGCACTACAGCTACTTAGCGTAGCGCTTGACCTCAGCTACAGGCATCTCTTACTGGTATTTTAAGCATTTAGGTAATTATTTGTGGACATGAGTAAAGTTTCATTTATTATGGCGTATTAACTATTTATAGATTTTAATCATTAATACATGTAATAAAATTAAGTTACCTACTTTTCCATTGAAACATTATATGCGCGATATGATCCATTTTCATCGTCTTTTTATACATAACTGTCGCGGCAACTGGAGACGACCTTTTATTGAAACATGTTTCTAAGAAGTAATTACTTTTATATGCGCAGTTATATTTATTTTGAGAAAGGAATTTATAGAAACAGTTAAATATTTATTAATACTTAAGTGACATATTTGTGTAGATTCTTGTTGTTCAGTGTAAGGTAGTTGTAGGCAGGTAGTAACTAACTTGAACCTTTTTTACACCATAAGCTCAATAAGAACTTAATAAAACAGGCAGGTGTCTATACAAAGATACATGTAACTTTAAGTTAGGTAAGTATTCAAAAAGATTTGTGTGGTCCCACGTTATCGTTTTTGAATAAACAACAATAGGAAAATCAATATTTTCGTGTACAACGATGACAACAGTTTGCATTAATATAATGTAGGTAGTGTTTGTTATTTTAAATGCAGAAATAGAAACCCTATCAAACATATTCCCTTTAACCCAGGAATTGATTACTTAAACAAACACAGTCATCGTCAATATGCTGTCAATGATTCCATACACAATTATATTGTTATCGTTGTATACAAGAATATTTTAAAGATGCCCATTAGGCCCATATAGTCAAAAGTTATAGTTTTTGGCCGAGCGGAAGGTGTGTTACAAATGTTACAATACATCTGTGGATCATAGCAAAAATAACGTATTACTGTACAAGATTGACTAGGTAATCAAATTAACGTAAAACTGTTTATCAAATTTAACACAGTATTTTATCATCACCAGTTCCACAGACTGTTGATAGAAAACAACATAAAACGCACTTACCCCGCTCAA
Organism: Thaumatotibia leucotreta; assembly: GCA_025490895.1. Classification (NCBI taxonomy): domain Eukaryota; kingdom Metazoa; phylum Arthropoda; class Insecta; order Lepidoptera; family Tortricidae; genus Thaumatotibia; species Thaumatotibia leucotreta. The sequence continues at coordinate 52,016 of JALPQI010002237.1, forward strand.
CGTTTTGATATTGTGCAAAGCGTCTTGCGCTTTCAGCGCCGCTTTGCGGGTGAAAAACGTCACAAAACAGCACCCTGCAACAGAAGCGCACGCGTACATGACATGACACACACCAAACGGACACATCGCCTACGTTACATGAACGCTCTTCAAAGAAAACAAACAAACGTATATACTTAAGGGTAAGACACAGATTTTGATTCTAATTTGTTGTGTTCAATGTAGTGGAATCCTTGAACATGTCAAAACTAAGGTCAACCGAGGCAAATGCAAATATGTGATAATGCTGAATGCATTTATTTGTAATTTAGTATAGCGATACATATACGCAAAAATAATCAAAAAATAACTTTTAGACTCGTAGTAGACAAAGGTTTTCACATAGTATTCAGATAACACATTTTATGTAAGTTTGAGTTAGCGTTTAGCAAGTGTGAAAATGATTTGTTCAGTTTAAATAAACAAGAATGTTTCAGCTACGGTAAAATTTAAATACACTCTTTACAAATATATATTTTAGTATCAGCAGGATTAATCGCTTAAATAATCCAGGACGCCTATTGTGCCTGAGGCAGATCGATTGCTGCGGTCTAGAAAAGATTAAAACATTTTCTTGAGTTATATCATCATCATCAACATCTCAGCCATAAGACGTCCACTGCTGGACATAGGCCTCCCCTCTAGACCTCCACGTGTATTGGCTAGATGCGACCTGCATCCAGCGTGTCCCGGCAACCTTCATAAGCCGTGGTCTCCACTCGAGCACTTTTCGACCCCATTGACCATCTGCTCTGAGTCACGATTATCATATACCTGTCACATTTTAATGACAATGTTCAGCAGTGGACGTCTTTCGGCTGATAATTATGATGAGGATACCGTAGTCAAACGAACTCATTCTGATAATAAGATAACTAACTAAGTAAAAATTATTATGAATTGACTTCAAAATCAAGGAACGTGTTGCATTGTGTCTTTAGAGCAAGTAATATTAAACTTATTTACTTCTATTGTAATTACAACGGAGATTACAGTTCCAGCAAAATTTCCTAGGGGCATGGTTAGTATGCAATCTGCAGTCAGACTTGAGGACAAGTTAAAGTGGACAGAGACCTTTGCATCCCTGCGCTCGTTACTACGAGTACAAAGTGGCAAATCAAGTTGACATTGTTTGAAGTATTTATTTTGTGCAATGTATATGTATGAAGCACAGATGTCATATATACTATAGATCAAGCAAACGTATCTACTTAGCGCGTCAAATGAACTCAGTGAAACCCACTGAGTTGTCCGTCTTTAATCGCAGCTTGCAGCTTTCGTGCGTCAAATTTTGTAAGTTTAAGCGAACAAAAACATTGATAATGCCTCCTTAAGTAATATTAATTGCAACAACACAAAAAAATATGAATACTCAAGGGCCTGAGACATATTTAAAATCATAGGCAAGTAGCAACTTCAGTACAAAATCTGACACGCTCGGCCGCCATAAAAATGAATGAACTTGTTTCTTCTATCCAAATCTAATTCTGTGGTATGAAGACTAGGTATTAATTATTAAGGTAATTTATTTTAAGACGAATACTGAGACTGCAAAATAAGATGGCCATTATTATTACTTTTTAAAACGAACCCTAAAAATAAAGTAATATCCCGTTAAACTACATACAAGGCGGTTAATTTCCGAAATGGTTACGCTGCCGCTGGTAGCTCACGGCATAGCGTGCTCGTGTAATGGGGATTTATACACGATTCCGGCCGATACACGCCTTTCTAATGTAATTGATGTCAAACTTGCACAATTATTATTGCCTACGTCAATCTATTATGATATTTTTCATAAAAAGTATTTTTTGTACTTTTTTAACCGACAATCAAATGATTATAAATAATCAGAAAGGACAATTAAATAAAAAAAATGCCTTTTAATACCTGTGTAACAGAACGTTGTAGATATCCGTAGAGGGTTATACGTACAAAATACTTAGGTAGTAAAGCGTCTATTTCATAATAACAAGTGGTTTTAGCTATCGGATTCACCTATACCTGTGTCTGAAGGTTATGAATAGTAGTTAGTAGGTCAAATTACAGGTATGAATTGCTCCAGGATGTAAACTTTCCTAATAAAATAACACAATGTCTACATTTGAATCGTATTTATAGTTTAATGGCTAAGCAAAGCAAGCTCGTTTGCATCGCAACGCGATACCGACAACAATGTAGGTACGTAGTTTGGTATTCACAGCTTTGTAAACAACATTAATAGCGCAAGCAACACAAAACGACTAACAATATTAAAATAAACACCTAAACGGATCCCTATAGCGTTTCTCCCGACAAAAGGGTCCATATTTGCATGAGAACTAACAAAAGGAACTCTCTAACCGAAGACATTCAACGGAGCAAAACAAAAATGTCAACACGAAACGTACGGAATATGAACCTTTGTCAACGGAAACAAAAGACAACGTGAATATTCTCCTACGCTGACATTAATAAAGCATTTTTATAGACAATTTAAATGCCTTCACAAATATTTTGAACCTTTTTTGAAAACTCGTGACAATTATGTAGCGAAACAATTAAGGTGACTTCAGAGTTTTTTAACAGATATTTCAGAACGGCTAAAATTGTAACGTTTTTAAAAAACAATATAGCCTAATCAATATTGTAAATATTTGCCATTTGATAAGGAATAAACCTAAATTTAAAAAAATAATATTTTAACCGGTACTGATAACACAGAATAAACAAAGAGTTTTTATTGTTTTAATCTATACTTGTCAATGATAGTCAGATAGAAGAAAGATTCTTAAATAAAATAATATTTTTTAGTACCGAGAGAATTGAATGCGTCGATTTGATGAATTATGTACGTTAACAATACGTAAATTTTTTTAATGAGGCACTGAAGATATCCGCCAGATATGTTCAACCTGACTTTCATAACCAGATGCAATCGAAAACGGTTTTCTATACGTATATCATACAAAACCAGTCGCAATAAAAATCTAATTTCTTCTTATTCGTAACCAGATGTTACGATAGGACACTATGCCTACGCTTATATGTAGGTAAAACCTTTCGATCTTTTATAAAACCAGCAAATGTATTGAAATCCTATGCTGGTTTTACGAGAGGTATTGCATGAAAAAAAAGTAAAAAAATTGTTCCATCGTATATTAATTAGTAGGGTTAGGAATTTTCGTGGCATTAGGTGGACAGAGAACAGTGGAGTCGTTGTTTATTTTTTTTATGATTGATTGAATAATATATTAATCAGAAATAATAAATAAATATATTCTTTTAAACAGGGTTAAGGTAGACAAGATGGAGCGACGACCTGGTAAAGGTTGCGGGTGTCCAATGGATGCGCACAGCTCACGACCGATTTTTGTGGAACTCTCTGGGGGAGGCCTATGTCCAGCAGTGGACGTCAATTGGCTGATGATGATGATGATGATGAAACAGGGTTTCGCCAACTTTAAGTATTAAATCATTTCATCTTTAATATTTGACTGCCTATGAATTGAAGTTCAATAATTCTTTGTAATATAGCTTATGATTATTATATAATAGTTAATTAGTTACGGTCTTCAAGAGAACTAGAACTTTGAAAATAAAATAAATAAATTTTCTCATAATACCAACATTTTTAGTTGAAAATTTATATTTTTCAAGTTTCTCAAAAATAAAATTCATGTTATTTATTTTAATTCCTTGATAAATCCAGCTTGAAATGAACACTATTTCGATATTAATTTAAAAGTTAATCATTTATTTAAGTTAAAAATGTTTGTAACATCGACTCCACTGCTCTATGTTCTATAAATGCCACCAAAATCCTAACTCTATTAATTAGCCTCGGTTGCTTAGTTGATAGTAACCCTTTCTACGAAGCTGGAGGTACCGGGTTCAAATCCCGGCGAGGGCATTTATTTTAGTGCTTATCACAAACATAATTATTAAAATATTTCTTCCTTGGTCATGGTTGTTTCTAAATAAGGACGAGTATGTGTAACATGTATCTATCCTATCTATTATATACATATAACGTGGCATAGTACCCACAATGCGAGCCCTAATGCCCCTAATTAACCTTACCGTGGGAATAGGTCGATTTGAGTAACAATGTTATCTTCATTTAAATATGTTTATGAATAAGAATAGTATGCAGACGCCGGGAAACCAAACTTAGCAGGCTGCTTGGATTTTATTAGTTCGTGTATCGGAATTGCCACAAAGTTGGACTTCCGATACACGAACTAATAAAATCCAAACACGAAACGAATCTTCAACATAAAAAAAACTTTTATCCATTTTTTTTTTTAATTATTGGCCTTAATCTTTTATCCACTGACATTGGCATTAATTTTATGTTACGGTGAAATGCTAGTTTAGACGTCTCACTGGACAAAGGCAGGTTACTTCCGGTATTTTCCAGTCCTAGGACTCCTAAGTACTTATGAAATGTCAAACCACATCAAGTTCAGTCATCGAACCAACGACACGGTACGTTTGGGTCAAATTGAACGTACATAATGTCAACATTACATTTAAAGTCTTAGAAAAAATGTTTTCGATTGCAAACGGTTTTTTATAAGGCAAGAACGTTCTTTAAGACAGGGACACTTAGTGAAAAGTATGTACGTTGGTCGTTCAATAAAATAAGTCCTAACACATTTGGGTCAAACGCAAACCCATGTTTGGAGTATTTCCGGTGGACAATCTAAAAGTTAAGGCCTATAAAGCTTGATTTTCTTATGAAAGCCTAATCTTCATTAAGACGTCCTCCTTTTTCATTGCTTTATATGATAAAAATCATTACTACCTGTCCACAGGCTGTTAACTATCGACCACAGGAAAGAAAAAGTGCGTGTTCAGCTGAACTGTAGAGCCCCTCTTTCCTGTGGCCAATAGTAAGCAACTGGTAGGAGTGTAGTCGTGATTTTTATCATACATATCAATAGGAAAGGAGTGCCTAATAATAAGAAAATTAACTCTCATAGCCCTTAACTTTTAAAATGTCCACCGGAAAGACTCGTAACATGATTTTAAGTTTGACCCATTTAGTAAATAAGAAGTTTTGGCTTGTTAAATGCAAGGTTTTGTAAATCTCTGTGACATTGCATTCAAAACCCTAAAAAAACATTTAGACATTTAGAGGCAAAGTCCATTTGCACTGTATTTTCATTTACCTTTGCTCGCGCCGGTGATCTTGTCGCGCAGCACGTTGATCTGGTGCACGCGACCGAACTCCTCAAACATCATGCGCAAGTCGTTCTCGTCCATGCTGCGCGGGACCTGTCCGACGAACATCTGGAACATTCCGTATTTCATGTTCAACTTGGTTTATGTTACTAATCATAAGTTGATAAACGGGTAACGTTATTAAAACATTATTAAAACTTACTCAAAGAGCTATAGAATATCATTTCATATATTATCCGTTACTACTTAATATTATTAAAGTAATATTTTGATGTGAATCGTTTTCACAGACCTTTCAAATTTATTTGAACCGGTAATTCTTTTGATTTTTAACTATTACATTTATTTCAGGTCCGTGGTTATTTGTTGTTGAGCTGATTTGAACTGGCCCGACGCACAATAAAATATGCTATGAATTTTGGTTCAGAAAGTGCTCTTTACAAACCTGCAGGCCAACCTCATCACGTATTCGTCAGTCAATTCACACACGATGTCCCATTCACACGTTAGTCGCGTCCAATTTAATAAAGCGATGCAAGGCATGTAATACCTACGGCGCGCCATTCGCAACACCTTTCTAGCAAAACTCGTTTATTTATGTAATGCATTTATTTTTAAACCGCATTTATGTCGTTATTTTATTTCGATACATGGAAAACCAACAGCGCTATATATATATCTACAAACGACAATATAATCACATAGCCAATCACATTAATCTGTACAGGATTGCACTAATCATTGTAATGATGCGGAAATATAATAAAATTTTCATGTCAAATAACAAAAAAACTATCACCGACGCGACGTCAAACTAAACAAATCTACTACGGGCATATATACATGACATGACCACTAAAACTAAATAAAACTCAATTTTAATCAGCTAGCTTCTGTAAATCTCTTAGTGGAGGTTGTTTTCTCCCCTACTGAAGGAGGACGTACCTTAATGTAGTCGGGGTCGGGCATGTCCGCCTTTTCGTCCTCATTGTTGTTATTGTTGATGCTTGTGCTGTTGTTGTTGATCATACTCATCCCACTAGAACAAAAGAGAAACACCAGTGAATACGAGATAAAAAAAAAACTAAAATGTGGCAATTTATGATAAGTGCCGGGACAATTTTAGGAAAAGTTACGATTACATAAAATACTTGCTGCTAACCAACCAAGATAACGTCGCCTGACAAGCAAAACTCACTATAAAAACTGTCACTACTCTTAGCAACCTCTTATGTCATTATTGAATCAGAACTGAGATACGAGCTTTATTTCAAGTAGGTATTTGTTACTTAGTGGGTTTTGCTTGTCACCCGTCGAATTAAGTCTACAATATCTCTTCTGCTAAGTTAGCTTACGTGGAAGATAACTTTACGAGTCACCAGTGACAAGCAGCGACCTGGGTGCTTAGCCAAGTTGCCAATCGCTAGCGCATCGTAGTTTTCCCTCTCTGTCACTCCTTCATATTAGAGCGACAAAGAGGGAAAACTACGATGCGCTAGCAAGCGCTAGCGATTGGCAACTTGGCTAAGCACCCTGGTTACCGTACGTATAGGGTAATCTGTCCCAGTATCGCTCACGAAAAGATTTCTTGAACTTAACTTTAATGGTAATAACCATACACGATACCGTCACCCTAATGAGTGATATAATTTTATTAAAAGATCCATGAAAAATGTGGTAAAATTGTAAAATGATTCTTAGTTTTTGGAATTTAAATACTAAAAATACTTATTGACACTAATACAAGCCTGCTTGTGAATCAAGGTGGAAACACGTTCATCAAAAATAAAGTACGTCGAATATAACAAATAAATTGTGTTTCATTGGCTTAATATTTGATTATTAATAAATATCTAAGTCTGTTGATTTGTCAGAATTTCCCCACAGATTTTTGTGATTGTAGAAATAGGTTCGTTCTCCCTAGACGACGTATCGAGTTTCATTTGTGGCGGATATTGTAGTTAATAACATCGGGAAAATCCTAAGCAAGAGGCAGTAGATCGTAATTGGTATTTTTATGAGAAATATTTGCGTCATGTTCATTTATTGTATTTCTTAAAACGTACCGACGGTATAATTATTAGCTTCAATATTTCTACAGCAGCCAAACTTGTAATGTTTGTATAATACATACTTATACAAAAAATTTTTTGCCCTATGTATAGTATAAAAAATGTAAGTAAAAAAATAAATTTATTAAATTTAACTTAGAACCTAACCTCGAACTAATTATATTTTAGTATTTTACTTACAACATGCTTATGAGACGAAACTCTGATTGATTTAGATAAAAAAATCAGCACTAAAAATTAAGTAGAATAATTATTAAACCAAAAACTGTCATCAGTAGCAAAATCACAAAATATTTTTTTTAATAATAGTTAAAAATACAACATTGTAGTAAACAAAATAAGATTACTTCTGTACATATGAAATAAATTTGACCAGAGTCAAATATTTACAATTACATTTAAATATAGCTAGCTGTAACTGATGAAAACTCGTGCTAATTGTAAGCTAAATAAATACATTTTATCATTTATACGAAAGTTTGTACAATGTAACGTATATCACCTTGACTGTCTCGTCGTATCTTAATCGTGATGATATAAATTAGGTTACGTTTAAATTAAAAGTATTGTTATTCGTGATTTATGTCACATTGATCAACTAGTTATTTTTTTATTATAAATAAAATTGTATAAGTATAAGGTACAATCAGATATTTCAATGTACAGATATTATGCTCACTGTACCTTTTGCATCTGTAGCTACACATATTATTTTATGACATTCGTTATGTTCGTCTAATATATCGCATCGTGCTTTTGTTATCTAATTAATGATATTGAATAATAGATGGACATAAATAATATAATATATCCGCACAACTATACTAGATAACCTAGATGTAAGGTTGATAAGGAGTAAATGTAAAATACCACGTTATTGTATTGATGATACTTGAAATTCGATATGAAATAAGTATATTCTGGAAAGTCACTGTGAAACAGCAATGCTCTTCATAATATTGTTTGTTTAGTAAACGTTACCAGTTCAACCACCGTGCTATTATAACGAAATAAAGTAATCATTGTAGTAATGTAACCTAATCTTTTGATTTGTAAATAAGATAATTTACAAACCGACAAACTTCTCTAAGACAAAATGTTTCGTTAGCACAGATATAGGTAGTTACATTACACACTACTGTTACCGATATTGATTTGTGAATATTTTATATTTGTGTTCATGTACATTTTGAGTATAGTTTCACATATTTTGTAATTATCAATTAATACAGATACAAAGATAACATTGTTATAAAATAGTCAACTTAAAAGGAGCTCTCGTTACACATTTATAAACAAAGCTTACAGACAACAAAATCTAACCTCAAAATTTACCATAATATAATACCATCTGACGAGTACCTCATTGTTCTAGAAAAACTACGGTGCCACACGCCATGCTCGCACTTGTTTGCCATCAGGCTATCACTGATAAACGCATACATATCGCTTGATAACAGCTCTTATCAAGAGCACTATCAGACTCGATCAACAACCGCGGAGAACTACAAGTGGATACTGCCGTACCTCGTCATACCGGCACGTAATTCCAATTTAAAATGAACTTTATTCCATTGAAAATAAGAATGTACACAGATGTTTTTTATTGAAGCGTGGGTAGTTTTTCCCTCTACCCACGGAAATGTCAGAATTCGCCAAATCAATAACACTTTTTGATTGCTCAATATAATTATCATTGAAAAAAAGTGTATGCGTTTCAAAAATAACTGGCAATTAAGGGAACAACAATAGTAGCATATTATATTAAAAATAAATTAATTCGCATTAGTATCACATAAAATCCACAAGTCATGTGTTTTAGACCCGGATTACACCAGTGAGTTCTTAAGTAAGTTGTAGGGATGAAGTTATACAAAGGAAAGAGAGGTGAATATTGTCTCATTCCTATAGCTCCATCCCTACAATATGAACTCACTCAGGTATAATTCCGACAATATGTATCACGAATGTGGCCCTTCCAAAATCAGAATGAGACCAAACATTTTTTAAACGTGGGCTGCGTAACATTTTATATTCGATGAATCATTTTCCTTCTATAGATAGACTGTGAAATAAATAAGAAGCAACTGTGACGATTTATGAACTGCTTCCAGTTCATTTAAGGCCGCAAAATCCCTAAAAAGGACAGTAATATTTATCTTACAGAGTTATTGTTAGTGGAGTTTGAAAGATCAGGCCCTAAGAGCATATTTATATGAATGTTAGTAGTGTTATCCGTGTACGAGCCTATTCCGTATCATATGCTGATGTACAGGGTGGAAATTCTCTTTGGGTCTTTTTGGGGTGAAAATGGTCTTAGAAGACCTTCTCTCGATTTTAAATTAATAAAGATTGGCGTTTGTAGATTTTGGAAAAAACATACAGGGTGCGAGATAATAGTCATTTTCGACTAACGTTTTTTTTGATGCCTTTTTTTTTGACCCAAAAAAATTTTTGACTAGAAAAGCTGCAAATTAAGGATTAAAATTCCCATACAAATTATATGAAATAAAAAAAATGTTTTCACGTTTATATTTTTTATGCCAATCGATACCTTTCCTATCCATTACCTACCAAAAGTTTCCTAAGGGTCAACTTACGGCAATGTACAAAAAAGCCAAAAATTACATAAAATTGCTTTCATACATTTAGTTACTACCTACGGATTTTTTTTTAAATTCTGGATGAATTAACTCCGAAAAAAAATGATTTAAAAGAAAAACTTTCTTTTGGGACCCTTATTCTTTTCAATTATACCACACTATAGGATTACAGCAAAATAAAAAAAAAACATCCCCATTTTACGTGTAGGGGAGGTACGGGTCGGCTCTAATAATATGTATACGACTTTGAACCTTATGCCTTTGACATACGTTCCGAAATGTATACATATTATTAAACGTGATCGTACATGAAAAATATTTTTTTCTATATTTTATTCTACAACTTTGTTAGCGTGTTAATATGTATTATCATCATCATCAGCCTATAATAGTCCACTGTTGAACTTAAGCCTCGTTAATAGGAATTAACTATGCGTATAGACGCATTAGGATGCAAATGCCCATAATCGCCACGCTGGGCAAGCGGATTGGCGATCGCAGTAATGTGTCCACTATGATGACGCTGCTGAATCTTTATCATTATCAAATAATGGTAAGTGACACTTCAATCCTTTAGTCGACTTTCACGACATCCGCAGGAGGAGTTAGGGTGGTGACAAATGTATTCTTACTGCCGTCACCACACGGCCAAATGTATACTGAAATAATATGTATACCTACCTGTACCAAATTCAAAATATCTAGTACTAACGGCTACTGAGCTATGCTGCGGATAGACAGACGGAGAGACGGACATGGCGAAACTATGAGAGTTCCTTGTTTACTATGGAGCACTAAAAACTCAATATCACGCCAACCGATTTCTATAATTCCTTTTTTAACAGGCTTAAAAACGAATCGTTATGATAAGATCGTGGAGAAATCGGTTGAAGTTGGTTTAAAAATATATATACATTTGGTGATTATTTGCTAGTGTAATGAAAATAGATTTGGTAATAAAAAACCTACGTAGGTAGTAGGAATAATCGCGCGCCAATGTTTGTTGTCATCATTAAAGTCTCAGAGCAGCTACGGATATGTTAGAGTTTTGTGTCCACACTGAAAGTTGTAACATAGGTACGACGTGCTTTTATCCTAGTTTGGAGCCGGGACAAGCACTAATCCACCACACAAACTTTGGTGTTAGTCGCACAAGCTCTAGCGACATCGACAGAGGAGAGCACTGTCATGTCTTGTGAAGTTTACTGTATAAATGTGTACATAAAATAAATAAATAATAAGGAATCACACGGACTTACGAGTAATTACATAGTTCCAAACTAAGTAAATAGGTAGTCATCAAAATTAACTTCGGATCCAAAAAGCTGAAACTGATATACCTGTATATCAGTTTCAGCTTTTTGGATCTGGAGTTTAACCTACCAAATCACCCCGTTCAAGGTTTTCAGTAGCTCGTGGAACACCCTGTAAATTCAGACGCTTTCGCGAAAACACAATGATAAAGTGTTGTTCATTATAACTGTACTAATTTATTGCTTGACTGGAGTTATCGGTCAAAGGGTTAAACTTGGTAGGTGGTGACTGGTGATCCTCGGATCGTCACGATACCGGTTAACGTTATTATCTCCCCGCCACACTCGCCTGACTGTACATTTGACAGGCTGACTCACCCCGTGTTTGCCATGGCCGATTCATGAGCAAACATTGGATTAGTTAGGTACGGGTCAGGGTACCCCATCATATTGTTAGATAATGCAAGTTATTTCAAACCCGAATAAAAATACACAAAATAATATTATACGAGTATTATTATGTGGTTGAGTTTGTGATATTAACAAAGTTATAATTAGTTTATGTTGATTTCATAATAATAATCTTGTAAGTTATTAAAACGCTTGATCTTTGAAAGGGAATAAAATATTATTTTAATAACTAGTTATTTTAGTTGAAAACTGACTTATTCTAAAAAAACAAAACTCGTTCGTTTGAGTTAACGAGCTAAACTTGGTGGCCAAAGCCAAGGGTACAATTTTTTTTAACGAAATTGTATGTAAGTAACATTGACTCCAACCATATGGACAAACAGATAAACATAAGAATTATCCATTAAGGGTTTTGCCTTTTTTCTTTTGATTTACAGAACCCCCAAACCAACCTTTAGTACCGTTTGGTAGCCACGGTTTTGTAACCAGCTTCGAAATGGGAATAAAATCCTAGTGGGTAACAGGCTTAAAATCGGGACTTTCTCATTACCTACTTGTAACCAGGTTTAGTAATCATCAGCTACCAAATTCGGCTATGAGATGGGAAAGTTATTCCCATTTCATAGCTGGCTACCCGGCGGGAAATCATATTTCCCATACCAAAACGGTACTAAAGGAAAATCAAGTCACTCAGTTGTCCACTATGACTTATTAAGAACCTGTACCAAAATGAGAAATAAAATAATAGGTAATGTGAAGTCTCTTCCATTCTCCTTGTACAAAAACTATACTTACACAGTTTAGATAGGTTCTACCCGTTCTACCAATATAGTACCAGTATAGTATATCGATAATAGATGTAGATAATGCAGCTGTCAAGAATTTTCATTTACCAAAAATTTCTGATAAACTCCGTTAGTGACACAGCATTGTAAATTATAAACCAAAAGGGTCGTGGCAAAGCAAATAAAAAACCGTTCGCCACCATGTCGCTTTTGTAAATAGGGGTGTCAAAAGCATTACTCAACTTCCATTGGAAATAGCCATTCAATTTAATTTTCTGCCAGTAATTTTAATTGAATACTTCTGCTTTTTAGGATCGTTGTCGCTTTATTATCTGAATCAATGGTGAATACAGGATGAAAACATACGTTATCATCAAACAATTGCTTCGTAAATACAAAATATATACTTTACGATTCATCAAAATAACATTTATTTTATAAAGTAAATGTTATTTTTAAGAGAATATAAATATTCTAATATTTAAATTATAATATTCATGGCCTTTGTTGAGAGGTTTTGTTTTATTCAGCCTAGTCATTGCACTATTTCGTTCCATATGATTCTTGGTTAATTTTATCCGCTTATTCATCATCATCTTCCTACCTCTCTTTTTGACTTACCCCATAGGCCCGTTTCTCAAAAGCTTGTAACTTGTAATACAAGTGGAAGTCTCTTTTTAACACCGTTAATAAGATAAGGACTTCCGCTTGTATTACAAGTTACAAGCTTTCGAGAAATAGGCCCCAGGTCCACTTGGCAATCTAATAATATATCTAGAATTTCTGTAGGCACTAGTTTTCACGAAAGTATCTGACGTTCCAACCCAGAGATGAAACTAGGCCTTATCGGAGCATCATGGCTTGAAATGTTTTTAAGATATCGATGTAGACACAAATAAAAATAATGGCGTCAATCTATTGCAAAAAAAGGACGTCGGATCAGATGAACATGATTTTACCATAGATCGCGCAAATTACTCATATCTATATACACTGTGAAAACCGAATAATTTAACAAGTGTATTGTAATATCCTTAGTTCGTGAAACTGCCAAAAACCACACCATTTTATGTCTTGGTACGACGGTGATAAACATGAATACGGCCTGCTTGAAGGTAAGCTGTTACTGTAGGCTATGGACGTTTTTATTTATTATGTCTAAGAGCCCCATTACTGCAGTCCATTGAAACACCGGCAGGGAGGTTGAACAATGCGTTTATCAAGTTATGATCGAAAACAGTTTTAATAAAAAAAGTATTTCAGTTACAAAATGTGATCACTTGATCAGATACGCACTGTTAACATTATTCGGTTTCTTCATGTTACATGGAACTTATTCTAGTCCTTTCCCTTAGAATATTTAGAAGTATTATCGTTATTCCATACATACAGTCCAACAGTTTGACTAAAATGAAATTATAATTAAATCGCAAGAACTGAATTTCTCATTTACTTAATATATTGTTTAATACACATTTAAAACACATTTTTACATATTGTTTAAAACAATATTTTTTAATAAATCAAAATAATAATTTTGTTGAGCTGCTTTTTTATGATTATAAGATAAGTAAGTTTAAGATTATAAGGTAAGTAGATATAACTTAAGTAGTAGCCATATCCCAAATATACGTGTTTCCCGTATTTAAGGACGACAGATCCTTCAATGAACTTCGGTTCAAAATATGATTTTGACGATCTCTCCGTGGTTGTTAAGAGCAAATCAAAGGGCACTCCAATCACACTACCTACACGAGATGACCGTGTATTTCACGCTAGTATGAGTTCCGTAATCGAAAGCTCCAAGTCACAGGGGGTTGTGAGATGAACATTTTAATGTTAGTGTTCTGAGATATCTATTTAGGTACCTACATTAACCATATTGTTGTTTACACCCGACATCTATTATAAACTATTTAACTTTATTCGTTTATTTCAGAATATAAGTTATGTTACACTAGCTCATTTGAATTTTATTTCTTCTGGAGCGGTTAGCTCCGAACAGATTAACTTAACACGTTCGACGCCGGTGACACGCATATGTGTGGCATAGCACCTTTGCGTCGGGAACCAATCGGGGTGGTTAAGATCGATAGCTCTTTTAAGGGTTTTTTTTAGGTTTAATTCGACTTAAGTTGATAGGTATTTTTTATTTCTTTCTATTCAATTTATTTTTTTAAGATTTAATTTTTAAATTTATATTACTTAAACGTAGTTTTTGTACATTAAACATAAAATTGATTTCAAATAAATTTATGCACATTGGAAAAAACTTTCCATTCCCCACACTAACGAATTACAGCAAAATAAGAAAACCAACCTCACTTTACTATTAGGGCAGATACGCTATAATAGTACACTACGACACAAGTTACGAATTTCCTTTTTACACGTGTCTCGTACGACGTTTTTTAGTAGAGATGACCCTCCGAAGTTTTGGACCTGACGTAAAATGAGCCATTTCTCACACTAGCGCGTAAAAAAGGCATCATCTGTAAATTCTATTCTAATTTCTAGTACTAACGGCCACTGAGCTTTACAGCGGACAGACAGACGGACTGACGGACAGACGGCCAGATGCACAGACAGATATAGCAAAATTACGAGGATTCCTAGTTTACTACGGAATCCTAAAAATAAAGTATTTAGGTCAAAAAGATAAAAGATAGTCAAAACATCACATAATATCAGACACAGTCATAGTCAACTTAAAGGCTAAGAAAAAAAAATATTTCATAGGAATAACGACATCAACTTTGCATTTATAATGTCAAATAATTAATTAATTTTTTTATCCCTATATTCGTGAACGGAGGAAGCTGACGAATCAGAACTGTTTCAGTTATCTATTTGTAGGGTACATGTACATAAAAACTCGCGGGTTTTTACACCAAAATTATAACCATAAAATAACTAAATACATGCAGCTGTCCAATAATAACAATAAAATAACTACATACATTATATGCAGCAAACCGTCGGTTATTGTTTTTTTGTAAATATGAGATTATTTAAAAGCGAGACGCTGGCGTCACGGCGCCAGCCCCAATTGTGATTGTTCTTAGTTTTTAAAAATGTACTTCGAACTAGGACCCGTTTCGCGATATTTGATTGAAGAAGAAACTTTTGTTCACTTTTTATAATCAATATGATATTTAAAGAGGTTTGTAAGTTTATGTGTGTTTGAAAATGAGACGTCTAAGGAATAAATGGGACACTAATTTTTGATTTTCATAAAAAATT
Source organism: Thaumatotibia leucotreta (assembly GCA_025490895.1). NCBI lineage: Eukaryota > Metazoa > Arthropoda > Insecta > Lepidoptera > Tortricidae > Thaumatotibia > Thaumatotibia leucotreta. The sequence continues at coordinate 67,591 of JALPQI010002237.1, forward strand.
TCGAATAAATGTATAGTAAATTAATTAAAGTACTTATAAAGTATTTTCCTTATAAAAAATAACGAAAAAAAAAACCTTCAATTCAGTTTTGATGAAAAATTTTATAAAACTATTAAGATGGTATAAAATTAGTATTGAAAGGCCATAGTCGGATTTTCATAGTAAGTCAGCCTTTAAATCAACCAGACTCTAGTATTTTTTTGTGAGTACCTCTTATGGTGAAGAATATTTCTGCTGAGTATCAACGTCCTATCGGTGACAGTTTTTGACTTATGATTTTTTTTAGTTTTTTCTTTAATGTGTTGTATCTCAGGATGTATAAAAGCGAATTGCTTCAAATTTTGAAATAATGTTCTTTATTTAGATATGCATCGAATTTAAAAAAATGAATATCGATTGTCGTATAAAAAAAAGAAAAAAAAAGACCAAAACATTTTTCATATTTTTTTTTGTGTACCTATGAAGTAGTGACACCTCTATTTTCTTTTTCTAATTATAGACCATACATTGGCCTACTAGTTGCCTAAGTATCAAAATTTTCCAAGCGGTACTTCTTACCAAAAATCGGCAATATGTGTGGTCAAGTTCTGCATTCAATCGGTGTTTTTCAATGTAGTATACAAACTCTTCATTTATATTTGAGTTTTCTTATCAGGTTATCTTATTTAAGAGTAAATGCTAATGACAACTTAATGTCATCATGATGCAAGCTGTTTATTTCATTATTAATCGGCCGTTTACCATTTCAACTAGCGTATCTCGATAATATTTAACTGCAATATATTATTTTTAATGAATATCTCATAAATAATATCGAATTACGCTAGTTAAAATAATAAACGGCCGATTAATAATGAAATAAACAGCTTGCATCATGATGACATTAAGTTGTCATTAGCATTTACTCTTAAATAAGATAACCTGATAAGAAAACTCAAATATAAATGAAGAGTTTGTATACTACATTGAAAAACACCGATTGAATGCAGAACTTGACCACACATATTGCCGATTTTTGGTAAGAAGTACCGCTTGGAAAATTTTGATACTTAGGCAACTAGTAGGCCAATGTATGGTCTATAATTAGAAAAAGAAAATAGAGGTGTCACTACTTCATAGGTACACAAAAAAAAATATGAAAAATTTTTTGGTCTTTTTTTTTCTTTTTTTTATACGACAATCGATATTCATTTTTTTAAATTCGATGCATATCTAAATAAAGAACATTATTTCAAAATTTGAAGCAATTCGCTTTTATACATCCTGAGATACAACACATTAAAGAAAAAACTAAAAAAAATCATGAGTCAAAAACTGTCACCGATAGGACGTTGATACTCAGCAGAAATATTCTTCACCATAAGAGGTACTCACAAAAAAATACTAGAGTCTGGTTGATTTAAAGGCTGACTTACTATGAAAATCCGACTATGGCCTTTGAAAAAATTAGATACAGTATTGCATGAATCAACGACATCAACGTCCTCGCAAAATAAGGTCTCTTATAACCGTATTTTTTGGATACAAAATAGTAATACCTATCTGTCAAAACAATTTTTATGTAAAACCAATAGTTTATAATATTAGGTATCTTAATTCTATCAATATCAACAATCTTATTTCCTATATCGGGCTCTTATATTAAATACGTGGAAAGTTTTTGATCCCACGAAAAAGTTTACCGTCAAAATATTCTGATGCATTCGTTTCCACTTTCGAAATAATTAGGTTTGTCTTCAAATTAAACTAGCATCATTGTGACGTCACAATATGACATCACGCAAGCTTCGCCCGCATTTTGGATTGGACTCACGCTCGACTAGCCGACCTAATATAGGTATACCTGTATTATCTTATCTGATACTATTCGTAAATATAAGTGCCACGACGCCGCATCGTTTCTATTAATATAGAACATTACAGTTGCTTTTGATCTATCATACTGTTAAAAATTACATATTTTGTGTTGCCGGTACGAGATCTAGTAATGAAATCGAGCAATAAGATGCAGAGTTTTGACTACTTAACTTTGAGCATATTTTATAAATGCTACATATTTTCAGTTCAAAATTTCACTTGTACAATTTTTTTTAGATTTAACCAATCAACTCGAGGTTACAGTTACATGGTTAGGGTTTTTTTGAGGCTTCTAACTGTTTACTGCGTGTTTGTGGCCTAGATTATGCATGTGAAAAATACTAATAAATACCAAATAATGTAAGGCACGTAGATTATTTTTAAAACCAAAAGAAATCTGATGTGATTCTTGTATTGCATTGACTGTTGCTACATAATTAAAAATGCAAACCTGTCATAAGTGATATTTATTAATTTTATTATGAAAACCTAAAACGTCAGTAGCTATTTCATGTTTGAAGTAAAAGCGACTATTAGTATAGAAAAGATGAAAAACTTAGGAAAATTACCTCGATATTTTAATAGTAAAGTAGACACTTCACAGGGCGGTCATTTTCTTGTGTTTTTCATCTATGTTTACATAAGTAGGAACTTTAAAATTTTTAAACAAACATTTTACCTCAATTCATTCATACAGTAGTTAGCTCACATTCAAGATTGCCTACCTATTTTAGACTACCCCTGACGTGATTAATTTTATAAATTAACTATTACATAGACTTATAAGGATATTACACCAGCCATTTCGACATTTAGACTTTAATTCTCCAAACTTTTATTCGAAGGATAACGCTTACTCTCGAATAGTAATGTAATGTCAAAAAAATCTAAACTCCATAGTCATTTGACACCAGTATATGAGAATAAGCGTTATTCTTCTAATAAAAGTTTGGTGAAAATGAGCCTTATTTAGATTACCTATGTTGTGATAGTAAGGAATAAACTGTGACAAAAAAATAGCATGTGTCAACCTTTTGTTTTGTTCCTAAATTAACCATCTTCATCAACGTGATACGAGATTCGAAAGCAGAAGTAACGTAAGAAAGATCTAATTATATCGACGACAGACAGTCAAAACTCAGTATAAAACTGTTACTACTCTTAGCAACCTCGTATGTCAGTATTGAATCAGAACTGAGATACAAGTTTATTATAAGCAGGTATTTGTTACTTAGTCAGTTTTGGTTGTCAACCGTTGATATATTATATGGATTTATCATACTAATACCTCAGAAACTAAATTTAATGGAAAAAAATCTGCGATACAAGTACCTAGGTAATACTCGTGTAGGCAGCTGAGCGGGGTAAGACAGAACAATAGGTATATGTTCTATGCTACGAGTGCTTGTAGCTAGGTACTCTAATGATAAAATATCACTGCATTGGGCTTATGATAATAGGGCTACAATAGTCATGTAGGCGTACGATGGGACGAATCATAGTTGATGAATATAAAGAGATTTCCTTTTTCATTACATAAGGTACTCGTATATAATAGTCTCATTGAGCTTGTTTTGAATTGGTATTGAATGACATGAAATACTCGCGCAAATGTTTTCCAACTAAAATTTATTCTACAGTAAAAACCGGTTCAAGCAGTCCTGAACCGAGATATTGTTGTCTTTTTTTCATTTGAGATATAGGTATTTAAATGTAAAAGTTGAATAAGGAATTTGGTGACAGTGAGTTCTATTCCTACCTTAATCCAATAGACACTCGAACCTAATTGTTAATTATGGGATCTGTAATAAGTAGTACAAGCATTCTCACTTACTTGGGCTTAGAGTAGGGTGCAGAGGGCGAGGACGCCTTGTGGTTTCGGTTGGGGTGCGAATGTCGGTTCGCGTTCGTGTCGAGGCCGCCGCCCGGCGAGATCTTGCCCGCCAGCGCGTTTAGTGAATGCAGCATTGCGGGCGGCGGCCGCTTCGGTCCAAGCAGCCTGGTCACCCTGAAGACTTCACCACGTTTGCCGATACCTCGCTTGCCTCGGGCCGCCACGACGCCTTATCAACTGATAAGAGGCGCGGGGGCAATCCCGCCCCCCGCCTCATCGCAACCTGACACTCTCACGACACTCACACTGATTCACTTTTTTTGAAATGTCCACAATGTGAAAATGACGGGGTTATCGTCCTGTCCGATTTAAACATATTTGGAACATGTTGTCATTGCTTTGAGAATATCATTTGATATTATGTCTTGTTATCACTGCTAAACTGTAAAACACGTTGAATTAATTTGATTGGAATTCAATATAATGAACATTTAGGATTTTCGTGTGCGTTGTGATATTCCAGATATAATGCTAATAATGTCGGATTATCTGAATATATTTAGACTGTAGGTATAAATATAATATATAGATTATTAGGTAAATTTATCTAATACATATAACGCTCCATAACTATTGTGTAAAAGTAATTATAAAATAAGGTATGTTAAATACTGGGAAACTGATATACTTCACTCGAGTATGTATACATATAAGTACACATTAACACCGGGAAAGGGAAACGAAACATACGTTTCCAACTTATTCAACCTGACAATACCTACTTAAATTACACTAGGAATTAGAAGGGTTTATAAAATATCAGCAGAGTAAAACGCCTTACGGAAAGTATCATCAATATGTTTCAGGTCAGCGCGGCTGGCGATGCTTCCGCCGCAGGCGTTTGATTTAGGGCCTAGCGATAACTTACTCGTATACCCCATCAATAGTAAGCTGATAGGAAGGGTAAACATTCTCACTCTTTTAAACCAATATTGATATCAATTACTGACATGACGTCCCCATCTGTTTTATAAATAAGTATTTTTTATAAAAAAAGCACATTAATATTGCTTGGTATTCATTTCAAACGCCGAATAACTAATATGTGAACTTCCATTATTTTGCAAAAAAACGGTATCTTCTTTGTGGTCATGTAAAGTGCAGTTCGCATTTTCTTATTAGAAGTTCAAAACCCTTGTGATATTTGCTTTTCGAATTGAGTCTGCATTTTATTTGCTTCGGATTTCCATCCATCAGAGTGTTCGTTTAGTGATTGAAAGATTAAGAATTGTATATTCGCAGAATGACTTCGTTGAAACGATGAGTAACTCGCATATCACACGGGCGGTTTAGCAGGTGTTCATGGGCGACGATAACCCAAGCCAAGCACCAAGGCGATTCGTCTACTCGCTTGTCTACTATGCTAAAAAATACTATAACTAAAGTTTCCATTTTCATAGTTCCTTGTGAAAAATTTCTACATTACGCTAGAATCCCATAAAACCAACAAAAAGTTAGAAAATCAGAGTTAGCGAGACCTGTCTACGAGGTTTGAGGTTTTTCTTTTTATTTTTTATAAAATATGTAAGTAGTGGATAACTAAATGCCTTCGCAAATTATTCTTCCACTTTTATATGGAAAAGGAAGCAAGATTAATTTGATATCATTGAGGAATTATTAGAATACGATGATATTTTTATACAGCTAGTTTTTGATAGTCTCGTATTAATCGGTTAGATCGTAACTGGTGTGACGTTCCAACAAGTATGCAAGTGCGAAAACGACGCATACACAAGGTAAAAGCAGGACCATAATTTAAATTTATATTTAGGAGAGGCCTATGTTCAGTAGTGTATTGATATAAGCTGATGAGGTGTGAGCTGAGGAGTACAGTCACCTTCAATAGTATCTTATGCCACAAAGGGTGCAAAAATATCTAACATACATAACCTTAGGGCGACAAAAGAGCGTGTGACACATTTTTTGCGGGCTTCGTGGAATAAGATGCTGTTGACGGTGACTGTATGTACCTAGCAATAACGAAAACCGTTGTATTAATATCCAGTCATAATTTTTTACTGTAATTGATATTAAGAGTTTCGCACGGTCCCATCTACACGTACCTGTTCATTCATTATAACTTGCACTTGAATAAAGTTATATACTACCGTAATATATACTGTATCTTAACTCAGAATAATTCATTACGACATTCTTTTACTTCCTCTGCCACAAATAAATAACCACGATCTTTCAGCTCAGATTCTACGGAAATTCATTTCATGTCGCATTAACGTCGGGCGAAATAAAATTCCATACATTTCGCTCCAAGCATGCCTGCAGGGGGTGCAGGCCCCATTCGTGACTTTGACGATTTGGCGTGTTCAATAAAAAAACCTGCCAATTTATGTTCACGAATAGGCACTGCGGACGATTTGCGCTCGTGCTGCGATTCTCTGTCTCCTTTAGTAATAAAATGCGAAGAGTCGATTACCATAATGCTGTTAGCGGAATTTTTCTTCGTATTTAGTTTGTCGAGCTTGATGGGTTGGCGGTTGATTGACCTTAGAGGTAGCGTGGAGTGTGGTCATGACCTTGAGATTCAGCGATTTAAGTTAAATGTATAGGTATTTATACATTTTTTTATTTACACTTTATTTTAAGTCTTAATTTATTATACAATTGTGAGAAAATAGTTAACCTTTAGTATGCGTTAGCGTTAAGCTGCGCAATCAAAATTTAATTTGGCGACTATTTTACTAAGTATACGAAAGGTTAATGCGCTATAAACTCTTAGTATAACTAATTTGGAAAAAGTCTGGTAAGATTTAGGGTTGAATTTGAATTAAACTAACGCTAACTTAATGCGTTAATTTATTTTTCTACTCGTCGACTGTAATGTTTGAATTAAAATTACGTACATGCAATTATAATCATCTACATTTACATAGAGTTACCAACTAAACTATAATGAGCTCATTATACAATGCTGTAGACAACTGTATTAAATTTGACCAATCGCGTACCTGCAAAAAAGATATAAACGAGCTGCCACCTCAAGATCTGCACTTCGTTTCAGCATATTTATTTCATTATTTATATTTGTTTACTTATTTTTATTGATTTATTACATTTGTAATAATCAAGCTTTTCAATTTAGTACCTTACTTAGGCCACTGAGCAAGCTTCGTGGCCTAAACACGATACTCGACTGAAAAGCTCTCTATTATAACACGATTGTGTATAATACTATTGCCACAATATGTAGTAATATGCGTCTCCTAAATGATTAATACGAACTGCTGTTTTACGATTATTTGTGTATGTGTATGTAGATCAAATGTATATATGCGATTTAATTGGATTTTGCAACAGAATCGTGTAAAGGTTTGTTTGTTTTTAACTATTCCGTAGTCAAAATGGCAGTAACGAAATCCCTTCACATTTACTTGGAAACTATAAGTATATATGAAAATGTCTAAGAATATGTTTTTGTAAACTACGGATTTGTGATAGTAAAAAATAAATATTAAATTGGATTGGGCCTTCCATTCATACTCCCAGTAACGATTTATAAGGATATGTTTTTATGAACTACGGAATTGTGATAATAAAAAATAAAAATTAAATTGGATTGGGCCTTCCATTCATAATGGTATTTTATGTATGTAAGCGTGGGGGGTACAAATGGAAAAGTCTTTTAAGTTTCTAGGATATTATTTTCATTTCATTTCTGAGTTCTCAGCTCCCTAAGTCGTAAAAATTGCCTCCCCCTCTATTTTTTAAACTAAGAGGTATACAATAATTAAAAATGGAAGGATTATATATAGACTCATATTGGTATACTCTATATTTTTTTTTACTTACATCAAAGTATCCCTTAGTTATTGAGATAGTTTGATTTAACTGTATTTTTTATATTTAGTTTGTTTCAATACGACTTTCACGAATTGTTTTCAAGCTAAATGTCGCTGGGTACATAACCGTGAATGCCAGGAGCGCTACTACTACTCTGTTATAGACGACGAAGGACAAAGACGCACCAGCGCAGCGAAGACGAGGGGGATTGTGTATGTGTAGACGACGTAAACTTGCGCAATATGCGACAGAACTAGCCGTACTCAGTAACTACTTAAGTACCCACTTATGTATAGTAACATCAGAGAATATTCTAATGAATAGCATTTACCTGCAACCTTCCAGGCTGGCATTGGCAAGTATTTTACTTAATCATTTACATAAATTCCTGTGTCGGTTGTATATTTGCAAGGGTTAAAATTGTCATTTTATGTATTACACATACACTATTAATGCTAAAAAAATTGTGGCATATTTATTTTTTATAGGTATATTATTAGATGGGTTTTGGTAATCTAGCTAAATATAATATCTGCTGAAATGTGTCCTCTGGGCTCCGACCACACTTGGCATTGTCAAGATAGACAGAATATCAACAAAATGCAGTACAAAAAAACCCTTATAAAATAAATACAGCTGAACAAAAAACTACGAAATCAATGGGATTGGTTCTGTTAACTTTCAATTGCAGAGTGCTGTGTAATTTCCGGCCACAGTGTAGATGCGTTAAATAAAAATACAAACACAAGTTCTCGTTTAATTCTGAGTGATTCGTCGTGCTCTCACGTATTGTTAGCTTACAAAGTTACTCATATTTATACAAACTCAGAACGGCAGAGTTTATTTCAAAATATGGCTGCGTGATATCTGCAGCTTACTCTACATATTATAATCATAACAATTAGCAGGCTCTCCTACTAGGCCTCTGCCTATGTCCAGCAGTGGACTGAAATTTGAAATAGGCTAATAATAATGATTGAGAAAAAAAATATTGACCTGTAGGGTTTCATGTTATTGAAATAAGATGTTTGAAATTGACTTCGCTTCGAATATTTCCAAGCGTGTACATAATTATCTATTTATTATCCATCACCATGATGGCATAAATATGCTGCGAAGTGGCGTAGTTTTGCGTTTGCCTTTGCAAAAGACTACGGAATATTTCTTAGTTTATCAGAGGTTTAAGACACAGATTGAAATATAATTATATTTTGGATTTAGTTTGGGAAATTTCAATCCTTGAAACAAGTCTCCACGGCACGAATCTACAATGAAACCGTTGTAAATTAAAATATTGCTGGTTATTACAGCTTTCAAAAGAAATTAATTACGAACGTCGAGCTTGGACGGGTTGTATTAAAACTTGGACGTTGAACCTTAAAATACGATTTATTTGCATTTTTTGTTTCCTAGTTGTGAAATGCTCTAATGCACAAAAGTTATAAAAGGTTATGTATAAATCGAAATATAACTAATTTCCACATAAAAAAAAACTTAAGTAAAACTCAAGTAGGTAGGTATTAATAGTCACCAAATATAAAAAAACCGACTTTAACCGATTTCATCATCACCGGTTTGTTTTGAAGTCGGTTTAAAAAAAAAATATCGACATCGGTTGGCGTAGTCTGAGTTATTCGCCCTTTTGAAGTGCACATGCTTAAAGGTGCATGCAGACCAAAAGAGCATTCGCTGTTCTATCCCCCTAATCTACGAAATTCGATCGTTACACGAAACGTGATTCGATGATTTCGTAGAGTTGGGGTTAGAACAGCGAATGCTCTTTTGGTCTGCATGCACCTTAATGCTAATTTATGACTTATATGGTTTTCTCATTCATGCCATTGCCAGAACTGGACCATATTAAAATGGGACCAATTGGTGAGCAAGCATCTGCTTTCAAATACAAAAAAAAAATCAAAATCTGTTCACAAAGTCGGAAGTTCTGAGGTAAGAAACATAAAAAAAACTTCAAGAACCTCTTCCTTTTTTTTCAATTCGGCTGAAAATGACAATAAATCGTTTCTAAAGGTATAAGAAACCTGTTTAGGTACCAGGTCATACAAGGTCATTTCAAATCCTATTAATTGCTACATTTATACAGTCATAACTACAACAACTACTAAAGGCCGTCGTAATATATTTTAAGTAAAAAAAAAAACTTATGTTGTTCAAAAGCTAATTTGGCCCTGATAATTACATCATTTATGGTTCTAAATTTATCGCTATCGAATGTCGTGATGATAAGTTTATCATTCCAAGCCTCCGATAAGTGTGTTTCAGTTTGGCTCTCCACAGTTCGTCTGCCTTGCGAATTGTCGCTGTCAGTAACACGTGCAAAAACTGCTCAAAACACAAACACGAGTTGAAACCATGATGAGTTATTAAAACAAGCTCAGCCGTTGCTCTTGATGCTTGTTTGAAGCAATTATTTACACTATACTCTTTCGTAGAGTTGGGTCAGTACAAAGTTGTTGAGAGGCAAAGTTGGCGGTGCCAAGTGGAGCATAACGTGAAGCCGGGCTTTAGGGTGAATTAAATGTAACAGAAGTGACATAATATTAAAGTGCTACAAATAATCGTCCTATTATTACAAATACCAGCTAATTATTAGAAATATAATTATTAGAAAAATAAAGAAATACCCTGATTCGTAGTCAATATTAATAACATCAATTAATTGTTCCAGGCGAATTAAAGTTACTTCTTAATAATTAGTTTAGCACATTTCGATGTGCAAGAAATTGTAGTCTTATTATTATTATTATTATTATTTCTTGTAATTCAGGCAGACAGTTGAGACAACTGATGGTGCCTGTATCCAATGCCTCTTGGTCACATTTTCAAGATATATTTTTGGACATGTGCTTATCCAATCTGTTTTTGAATTGGTTGATGCTGAGAGCTGAAACTACATCCTCCGGGAGTTTGTTCCAAGTGTTGACCACTCTGTTACTCAAGAAGTGTCTGTGGGGGTTGCTGTATGACCTGCGAGCGAGCAATTTTAGGTGATGACCCCTGAGACGATTGTTATTGTGGCGCGTATAGATGTTGTGGAAATCTTTCAGATTATAGTGTCCCGTTAGAATTTTAAAAGTCTCAATAAGGTCGCCACGTTCTCTGCGTTGCTTCAAAGTTGGAAGCTTCAGTTTCTGTAATCTCTCGTCATACGGTTTGTTCTTTAGTTTTTTTGGCAGTTTGGTGAAACTTCTCTGTACCTTCTCGAGCATCTCAATATCTTTAACAAAGTAGGGACTCCAGGTTTGAAAACCATACTCCAATAGAGGCCTAATGTATGTCTTATAAATCTTCAGCACCATCTCCGGCGTCAGACATTTAAAAGCCTTCCTCGTGAGGTAAATTAAGCATCTTGTATAAAGAACAAGCATTTTGTACAATCTAGATATGGATTGTCCAAATGTCCAGTCTGCACCGACGTGGCATACACCACAGGCTTCATTACTGCGCGCTATTCAGCTATTCACATCTTCTTTATTTCGGTGACAACGGTAAAAAAACCCTTCAAGAGCATAATTACGCCTTATCCGGCAAATTTAACTCGACGTTGTAAAACTGAGTTCGGACACTGGCTTTGTAAACCGACCGTCCTCCTAGTGGGGAATTTCATTAATTTTCATTCGTCCAACTTTAGCCTGTTCCTCTTCAGCAGTTATTTTGTTTTGGATTTCAACATTTCAAAGTCGCGTAAGGCTGCTTTCGCTCGACGAGTGTTTGATTTACACAATATGTAAATAAATATTCAGACAGCCGACGGTAATGAAAAGGGATAGCTACAGTCCTACACTTATTTAGAATTTGCTTACTTAATAAATCTACTGACTGAATATTCGTGAAATAATGAGAAAAAGTTAAATAACTACAAGTATCTTTAAAGGAGTACATCCAATGCACTTAACGCATTTTAGCGTTTTGTTGACATACCATAGCTTTTGATTCAATCATTATAAATGATACATTATTTTAAAAGCTTTACAGAGTGCCGTATCAGGTAAAGGCAACACATCTGAATATCCTACCTTTTGATATCCTATCTGAATATCTTACCTTTGAACAAGTAGTTATTCTTGCCATATCCATATTTATTTATATTGATCATAATATTGTTGATAAAACTTTTCCGCGTGGGGCATTACGTTACGTTTTGGAGACAAAAAACGATCTAGCTCGGTGTATTTTTTAGAAAAACGCATAATTTCTCGAAGCTCTGTCGCCCAGGTACTGAAGTTAGAACTTAATAAGTGTTTCAATCAGTAGGCTGCTGTCTAAGTAGCAGGGTACGTAAACTTTTAAAATATTATCATTTAACTTTTTATTTGTCATTATTTCGCTATTATTTTACTTTAAGTGTAAATTTGTATATTATGTATTGTAAGTTTGTCATATTATGATTTTAGCTGTGTTGATTTTGTTAGTCAAAAATCAAACTTGCAGTTCACTTTTAGGTCATTAAGAACAGTTTAATATTGGTCAAATGAATTTAAACAATTATGGGCGTTCATCGCGAAGCTGGTTTGTAAAATCCATTGAAAGCCAGTGATGCTTATTTTCATAGTTTCCATTGAGTAAATATCAATAGATTATAACTATTGTTCGTAACTCTGGACTATCCATAATTTAACCGATATAGACAAAACCAACATTAATTGCTTTGTGGAATGGAAATTAATACGTTTTGTATGTATTTTAACTAGTACCTATTAATATGCTTGCTATTATTGGATTGCATTGTTTTAGTTTAGGTGCTATAGCTATTCAAATCCTATTCGAGTCTAATAAGTACTTGTTGTTTGAAAATATAGATACTAAAAGCGGAATATATTACAAAAAGATATGGATGTGCTTGTTAGCATTTTGTATCTGATATTCACTCGCAGAAGAGGTACAATCACCTACCTTATTTTATATTACAATTTATAACCACCTATCGTAGCACGATCGTAGGATCAAAAACACTAAACTAAACATAACTGTTACCGGAAACTAATAGTAATAGTTTTAGCACAGCATGTAATCAGAGTGGACTTTCGAGCGGGGCGTGCAGCGTGGCGTCCATGTTAAGGTGCGTTCAAACTAAAAGAGCATTCACTGTTCTAACCTTCCACTCTACGAAATTCGATCGGTATACAAAACGTGATTGGTTGATTTCGTAGAACGGGCGCTAGAACAGCGAATGCTCTTTTGGTTTAAACGCACCTTTAAACAAATGCAAACGCAAGTCAGTGGCCTGATTCATACCGATAAAATCTTGTGGACACTCGACGTAGCACTGCAGGCCCCGTCGCGTCGGACGTGCCACAGGACGCTGGCCACTCAGTCCTTACCTTACACTCACGTTACATTAAATAGTGACAAATGATAAACTGTTACAAAAATTACAGAAAAATTATAGATAACCATTGGGTAAACGGTCATGTTTGTCGCATCCCTCTTTACCTCGTATATAATAGATAATTATGTTTAAAATTGATGTTCAACCCTATAAAATACACCGGTATTTTCACGCGTAAAAATATCAACCAATTAATGCCGCGAGGGAAATAACCCAGTTTCAGAGCTGTACTGATAATTACTTGTTTACTTGCGCGAATCAAACCAATTCCTGTCCTGTAATTGCCTGTCAGACACTCAATGCGTGAAATAATACGCCGCCGAGGGCACAACTTTCCCGAAATTACAAAGACATCTAATTTGTGGAAGATATTACGCAGTTGGGTTAGAAAAAGTTGGATTGTCGATGTCGTTTCTTAATTTGAACCGTTATCTTTAGAAGCTACGAGAACTAACGTTTTAGTTTTCTTTCAGCAGTACTTTTGTTAAAATCTGGCAAAACAAATTGTCAGTTAGTAGAAACCTTAAAAAGTATATATTATTCATGCCTCTTTTTGGAATGGGAATATTAACATAAGAAAAAGCTGGTACAATTCTCTCTGACTATGCACGAAATATACAAATTTTGGCAAAACTAAATATATCAAAAGTACCAGGTGTTTTCTGTAACCGTAATGGACACTCAATAATTAGTGTATAACTCTAAAATATACTAAACATAAGTTACACACACTCTTAACTTTACTAATTATGCATAATACAACTTTGGTGTGTAAGTTGTTTACCTAAAGTTATTTGCAATAACATGACGCCAAGAAATTAACATAGTTATCACTTACAAAGTAACTGAACAAAAAAAAATCTTTTCTATCAATCAGGCACCAGTCAATTCAATCATACGGTCGCGACCTTTCTATATCAACATTATATCCACTGCAAGGCAAGACGGGGGCATGGGCAGAGGGTTATGCGGGTAGCCGGGGGGAAACGCTGGCGGCAGGAAAACATTGCGGGTAGGAAATTACGTTTCCGCGGCGAATGTACGCTGGCAGAGGTCGGGTGCTCCTAATTTGTTGAATAATTGCAGAGGCGACGAAGCCAGTGCTGGATCCTCGCCGCAGGGTAGCAAGTGGTAGACAGTAAGATCGGTGACAGCACTTCTCCGAGCAAGTCACCGGTTGGAGGTCGGTCGTACTAAGGAATATGTAGTGATGAAAGTTGTAAATATTCTCTACGGCAAAACATAGACAAACTGGGTCTTTTTCAAAAATATTTTGTAATTTGCTTTCATTAAAGCTCTTAAATATATCCATTTTTTTGCAATCGACCTCAGCATAACTAAAAACTGTCACGATACTCCTTCCTAGTAACCTCGTATTAAAAAAATATCACAAATTACGATTTTGTTCAAAATCAAAATCGTTTTACGACTCCAATGTCAAAGTACACCTTGGTAACCGTAACAATGGTATCATAGAATTGTCCATTAAATATATTTTACGCAAATCATAATCAAGTCATGTGATTTTTTATTTCAATATAACAAGTTATCCATTCATAAATAGGATCTACTACCTACCTCTATACAGCGTGGGTAGGTAGGTACAGTACGAAAATCCGCAGTAATATTTAGTGATCTAGGCCATAGAACTATCAGCCTCATATTTGCAAAGGCGTGGCAAGATTATAGGTAGATGGCAGAATGACGACAGTCGCCAGTTGGCATTCTGAATGGTAAAAATGTAGTACCGCATTATTTGTATATGAATTAATAGACTTGTATCTTTTACTTTTTTTGTTTATTTGGTTACAAACAGGAAAGGTATGCCCGATGATTAACGAGACGGTAATCATTGGGCTTTATTGTGTACAAACTTTTGAGAAATGCTCAGCTACGTGGCTTACTGCTCCCAGTAACACTGTGCGGCTTGGTATACTTTATGTGGGCAATCTACAGGTTAGGGGGGCGGTTAGGCTCAGACGATTTGAGTCCACCGCGACTCTCCGCCAGATTTATCACAAGGATATCTACTAACTGTTATGGAATTGTCGAGATTTTTTTTGTATTTAAGACTATGTAACTTTTTTTTGAATATACAATATAATATATGTTTAAAAGCTATTAAAGAGAACAACAGCTATTATGAAAATTACTTTAGTAGAACTTAGGTATATACACAGAAGAATCTATTACTACAGCTAAAGCAAACTACAAAATGCGCTCTGCTAATAGGGTTGCGCATACGTTGTGAGTATCTCAGATAATACCTATTTCATATTTACTGCACTCTTCATTGTATGATTATGACTGGAAATGAAAATTATAGTGAACATGTTATTTCACATTTTAATGTTAATTTTAACAACAAAGTCCTAAAGGATCGCACAAAAAAGCAACTGTACTCTTAGTGACTTATGTGTCCTTTTGCGCCCTTTTTCGGAGGAGAGCAAGTTCAATATTTGACTGTCTCGCTCGCTATTGACCTGGCCGTTTGTGTGACGTAAGTACCTTTTGTCATTTTCAAGCCTATTTTCAATACATTTTAAAAGGTCTCTTTTAAATGCAAAATCTTATTAACTGTTTTTTGTGCATTGAGTGTGCTGCTCAAGTCATGAAATCACTACATTGCTGTCTGTCTGTCTATATTTATCCTTAAATCTTTAAAACTAGGCACACAACCAATTTTGAAATGATTTTTTAATACGAGTAGATGGAGTGATTCAAGGTGAATATTTTAATATCAGTTCTGCATCCATGTGAAGCCTGGACGGGTCGCTGGTTTATTATAAAGCTCAGATCCTATATTGATAATATTTTAGTTGTAATTATTGGTAAGTAAATTATTTAAAAATACAAAATATAAAATAGACAAATAACATATTTTAGCTGTTTCTTCATGTGGTATGCCTGATGCTAAGTAAGTGTCATGCTCTGTCGTAGTCACTATTAATGTGAAAGCCGATAGGGATACATAATAGTTATTATTTATACCACACATAATCATAATACCTACTAAAGGTACTAATAAGTACCATACGTAAGAATATTATACCGAGTGCAATGCGCGGCTTGCACATATGAGTAAGTAACTTTTACTAATACTCGCGGTAAGTTAGTCTTTGTTCCAGGACCTAGATTCTGCACTTCGTATATTGGAATAGTGCTTTTTGTTTGTTCGATACTTTATAAGTAAGTATACTTAAAGATTCTTGCTAAATGTAGTTTAATAACATACATTTTGCAGGAACATATATATTTAAGTAGAAGAAGATAATTAGATTTACCAGCAATTATGATTTTACCTCATCCTGAAATAAAAGATCTTGATAGTACCTAATTAAACTTTGGTCAGAAATCATTGTAGTTAAAATACCCACACGTAAGAAATCGAAATATCGAAAACAATGAAATTGGACTTGTAATTTCAGAAGGCATTGAATTTGAGCGACTATTTCCGGCAGCGTTGGCTAATGAGCAGCTCACCATTTTTCACTTAGAGATTTTAACAGGCAAATGACCCTTCCCTTATACTAGTAAAGTAAGAGGTGAATCGCGACGTTAACTTGACCTGACCTCCCCAGACACTCTTTGTCGCGGGCTTATTGCATAGTCACTTAAACCCTTGTTATGAACCGAGTAGCTACTACAAAGGCACTGTGATAAAAGGCATGTGAATCAAGTAGCAAACCCGTAGTTACCACGTTGTTCTATAGTTATAATAAAATATTCAACTTAGTACTGATTAACAGTATCTGTCAAATAAATGTTAGCTGTATCCATTTTTGACTGATGAGATAAAGATGGTAACAATTTTAACTAACGGATACTTTTAACTGAGGATTGAAAAATGAGCCCTTATAGTAACGAACAGACACTGAATACATTATAGAATCTTGATATCCCTTCTACATATAAATGACAGATTTATTCTGTTTCCATTTAGTTTGGATACTCAAATTCATTATATCAAAAATACTACTTCAGACATTCCCGCAAAAACATAAAATGACCTGAATAATGAAGCTTTTAAAAATGATACAGCAGTGTGTAGCTATATAAATGCGTCATAGGTAAACTATTTTGTGCAATAACATCTTTTTCAAATACTGGAAATAAATATTGTAAATCATAAAAATAAAGTCAAATGTCACAAAACAAGTACCAAATCTCGCGTCCGGACAAGCCAAGTTTAACGTGGGAGGCTGTTGGCTCTGGTTTTTAAACTCGATCTCAAGTCAAACAGCCGAGGTGCTCGGCTAACTGCTTCTCTCGGTTTACACTTAATTAACTAATATTTACATTGGACCGGCGAAACAATTTCAACTTGCACACCTGCCGGCTATATTGCGGCTTGGGAGCTTGCCGTTTCAACAAATTTACGTGATGAAATTTAGGACGTGCCTGTTCTTATATTTGCATAAGAGACTTACGTAATGTTCAGTATGTGCAGGTTGCAGTCGTGTTGGGAGACACTTTACGTTTGGGATTAAATTTTCATGATGATCTCGTAACTTAAAGAAAACGAAGAGCTGGGTGATTCAGTGATATTAAGACTTATATGTGCCCTACTAGGAGGCTATCCATTTGGACAAATATGAGTAAAACTAAATTTATTAACACTTCTTAATCAACGTTAAACACCAGATCGGCTACAACATATAAAATAAGCTTGATTGTCTTAACAGTTCGGATATAACACGCATGACAAGTACAGATAAATATGTACTTATTAATAGTTATGTATATTTTTGATCGCCTATAATTTCATTCTTCTGTAGCGTATGACCTATGTCCTATAACATCACAGTATGTAACTTTTTAGCTTCATTTTAATTGTACCATAACTTTTATTTCCGTTCTATGTAACTGTTTTATAGCTTCATTTTAATTGTACCATAAATTTTATTTCCATTGTGATCTCAATGTTAGATTTTAATTAAGTTTACGCACTGACGCGCTCCTATGAAATGGTTTTCACGGAAGACCAGCGTCAAGGTACCTAACAAGTATCTTGACATAAAACTGAGTGAAAACCTTTTCAGTGACGCTTTAAAATTAATGATATGTTATAGTTTGTACCTATGTTTGTATTTTAAGCGCACTGAATAAATTATTTTTCTTTCTTTCTTTCTTCTTTCTAATTAAATGTAGTATTGAAACTGCTCAATTACAAAACTACTTTAATCAATACGTAAATTCATCTTCTGGTTCAACTTTTATTTTATAGAAACATAATTATTCGTAAAGCGAACTAAAACCATGGACAATCTTTAGTGATTCTGGGTTTACACAAAGTTTGATAGCTTTGTGGTACAAATTTGTATTCAGTCACTGGGAGACAATGCATAGGAAAATGTTGATATCCAATAGTGTTAAATTTTGTACAAAATATTCAAGTAGGTTTAAATCTCTACATTTACCTAACTTAAAACCCATTTAAAGGTTGCTTGTATGCTGTTGCCGCGGTACCGTGTACTTTGCTATCCCGTATATTCCCATCGTGAGAGTACTTCCGGTATACACCATTGCGATTTAGCGATACAGTGCTGCAGTTAAGTGTCTTTAAATCGTTGTTTAAACTGAAGTTAGATTCGGCCCGCAGCGACCGGCGACTATGGCTGCGTTTATGTAAATTTGGGCGTTAGTCTAAGCGCAGTTTGAACGAGCTCGTTGGGACTTAGGTACATCTTGAGACTGTGGTGGAATTTTAAAATGTACATAGCGACGTTCTGTTAAAACGACGAAAAAAACTTTGTACTTACGGAAAAATGTGTTAATAAAAACGTAAGCTTTAATAAAAAAAAATCTGTAAAATAAAAACATTACATTTATATGAATGTATTCAAGTAAAATCTATCAAAGAAAAGTATGTTAAAATATGGTTTTATTTGAAACTAATGACAACTTTTATATTTAATGAACGACTGG
Organism: Thaumatotibia leucotreta; assembly: GCA_025490895.1. Taxonomy (NCBI): domain Eukaryota; kingdom Metazoa; phylum Arthropoda; class Insecta; order Lepidoptera; family Tortricidae; genus Thaumatotibia; species Thaumatotibia leucotreta. The sequence continues at coordinate 86,415 of JALPQI010002237.1, forward strand.
GGTTTCGACAATACAATGTGTGAAATAATTTCAGTCTTAAGGAAAAGGCCGCGGCAAGAATAACCGGATCGAGTGAGCAAAAACCGCACCTCATTGGACATTGTTCACAGGTTGAGACAAAGTGCCGAGGAAAAGTTGCTTATCCCGCCTGGCTGGAGCTAGGGCTGCCGACTTAACTCAAGATCATGAGCTTTGCTGAGCATCGTTCTAAGTAGGTAATAGTTATGAAGATACGTTTATTCATTTTGATAATTCCTGAGAAACGTGTGTCACTAGAAAGGCACCAAAATGTGGTTGCCATTCTGTTTCAAATTTATAACTATTAATTATTATACAGACGCAGCATAGTAAATATCCTAATCACTTGCACCGTAATCACCTTATTTATTTTACTCTCACTAATAAAAGCTTAAATAATTATAAATGGACGGATGTAATATCGGTACAAATTAATAGTTTGTTAGTTTGTTCAGAGCGGAAGCATTCCCGCCTGGAACCAATACACTATTTCGCACCAGTGTTGGTATAGCGTAGTAAATATATTTGCTTTGCACTTTGTTATTACCTACGGTATATAGTATAGTAAATGAGGGAGGAATATTTTAAATAAATAATGAAAAGAATTTAGCTTTATACATTGTACATTTTTGGAAACTATTTTTATGCGAGTTATTTATGCTATGCAAATAATAATTGGAACGCAAGCTCTGCTGCTCCTGGCTCTTCGAGCTCTGACTATTTGCAGGAAAGCCCACCTTGCTGCTGGTGAAATCTCAGGTTCAGCTTTATTTGTCATATTTTATTTTTTATGTAGTTATCTTTTTAATTAAATTTTACAGTGTACATCATCATCATCATCAGCCTATGATAGTCCACTCCAGGACGTAGGCCTCTCCTATTAACTATGCGTATAGACGCATTAGGAGGTAAATGCCCATAATCGCCACGCTGGGCAAGCGGATTGGCGATCGCAGTAATGAGTCCACTATGATGACGCTCCTGCCCATCATCAATCTTTTATCAAATAGTGGTCACAGTGGTGGTGGTAGTGGTGGTTTACAGTGTCCACTGATATTTAATTCATTTAGTAATCAGTACTTTAAATAACTATCTGAACTATGATGGAATTTGACTGCAAGAAATATAGTTGAAGGATGTAAGTTTATCGTGAAAATTAGTTAAACGACAAATGCGTCAACCCTACGTGCTCACAAGGATTAAGCGACTTCCTCATCCAGGATTTGTAGACGCGAGCCGAGGGGCAAAAAGTCGGTCATCTTCGGAAACGTTTGGTAATGTTCAGCGACGGTCCACGACCTCACATCAATAGCTCTATGTTATTGTAATTTATAGGTAGTGTCAGATGTCCGATATAGAAGTAATAGTCACTCGAACTTTCATTTTGTAAAAATAAGATAAATATTAACATTTCTTTTATCACCATCTCATTTTAGCGGTGAAATATTTGTAGCTTTGGCATTTTAATGGGGTAATTTTACTATAGATATTTGCAAGGTTTGAATAAATGAAATGAAAAAAAAAACGTTTTTTTTTCGTTAAAACAAATACAATAGGTAGATATTCTATATGCCTACGTCCATTGTTACGACCTCCTAGTAAGTAAAATTCTAAACTTCTAACCGTGTGTATGTGTGTGTTCATAATTATTTTTTTGTAGGTTTGGAAAAATATGACGCCACATGTGAACGTATGAAAATATGTGTATACAAAACGCTTATTTTATCGGAGATTAAAACCACCGTCATCACTGTGTTTGTAACTATTCGTATCGTATGCATAGCGTTAAGCACTGCATTCTTACTAATCTATTTGCACATTTTACATGTCAAAATTACTGCATCTAGACACAAATTGAATTAAATTGATACGGTGTCATAAATTTTTCTAAAATACTTACCAACTTTTCAATCTTTCGTCCCATAGTAACTTCCAGGTAAAACTACGTAACATTTAACTCTCAACGGACCTGTGTCAGAGTTAATATGCCGTGTAATTGCGGACAAAGTCACTATCACAACTTTTTAAATCCTCAATTACTTCCTTCAGTCCATTAAAAAATAATAACTTGTAGAGCAAGTGCCACAGCTTCCGCCCCGAAAGAATCTCATTAAAACTTGTCTCTTGGTATAAAAATAAATAGCTACTAGTTAAGTATCTACTATTACTATATTTCAAAATGTTTAGTTTCATCTTTGCGAGGTTAATATTATCAACGGTTTTAGAATGATATTTCAAGAGTTACCTAATTGCTCTAATAGTTATTTATAACATAACTTCATTATTAATTTAAAATACAATGTCATCATATAAACAATAACTTTTTATATCCAAATGTATTTTACGTATAAAAACTGGTTCAAGTATGGTGCAAATCTACCATTTTGCGGGGAAGTACGCATAAACACGGCACGAGGTTCTATAACTATTGGGGTAGTTTTGATGAAGTTACAGCCAACCGAGACTATTCAGAAACTCTATTATAAAGTCTATTCTATACGTATAAAGCTGGTCAATCAATTGACGACGTATAATATTATCCGCGTGCCTTCATCATAGAACAAGAGGGTCTAGCGTAATGTGACTTCTATTGTCACACGTGTACGGCGGAGTATAGCATGAGCTCTCTTGAATGACTGCTCCAGGGTGCTGCTTTAACCGAAAATTGATAAAGTTTGAGGGAAAATTCACTCAACATCGCAAGTTTATGACTGGTGTATATATTTGGTCTCATTTTTGTAGATAGATAGGTACCTCTACAGACATTCTTGCGGTTATAATTTAGTGTTTGGAAAAATATTTTAATAAGATATATTATGACAACTGTCCTGCAGCCAATTGAAACGGCCTACATTTAATTACTTTGGTTTATTTCAGCAGTGTATGTTTTGACAAAAATCGTAGCTTCATCAATACAGCTTACTGGCTTTAGGCACTGGTCTCACCACGAGCTACTAAGCTATGAACTATCGGCTATAAACACGAACAAAAGATACGCACTTCCGTGTAAATAAGAGAGACACGGCGATGCTCGCCCGGCGTTAATAGCTGATAGCTGGGCGAGTATCGCCGTGTCTCTTTTATTTACACTGGAGTCTTATTTATCTTTTGTTCGTGTTTATAGCCGATAGTTCATAGCTTAGTAGCTCGCGGTGAGACCAGTGCCTTATACGAGTACACGACATAATAAAAATATTCTTCGTATAAACGCCGATCCACTAATATTATACTACATCATCATCATCATCATCATCATCATCGTTATTATACTAATTAATCATCACCGTGATAGATAATACCTTAGTGACCACAGTTTTTAAGTAGTAGTAGATAGTAATTGGGTAGTCGCATAAATAAAAAATATTAAAAGCGAGACGTAAACACTAACTCAGGTATAGGTAATATTTGTACTTTTGAGGTCGGGACATAGAAAAGGATAAAAGGTAGGTATAATCTGGAGAAAGAGAAGATCAAATGACAAGGTGTTGAATTTGGTAGGAGAGAAAAGGAGCCTGTTGAAAACGGTAGAGAACAGAAAGGAAACGTGTTGGGGTATTAGGTGCGTCATGATCATGACAATTACGTAACACCCATAATAATAATTGAAGGAAAATTGAAAAAAAAGAGGGAGGAAGACCAAGACAGGCAAGAGCAGAGTGGCAATTACTCCATCGACAAGTGTAAGAATCTTAAATTATAAATTATAATGATGATGTTAACTGTTAATAATGTAATTAGAATCTCATGAAATACTTATCTTTTATTTAATTTTGCACAAAAAAATGAATATGCAATTTAACGAAAAATGTCCTAACATATAAGTGTAATGAAACGGATAATTTAAACAGAAAACTGATGTTGATAACGCATTTCTTAACTTATTTCTTTCAGAGTAGATACTCTTAATGTAATGTATTAAATATGTCAAATGTCTGCGACATGGTCTCAACTTTCGTGTCTAACGTCATATGGCTTTACGACTCCCACGCGGCGGAAAGGCGAATAATGGTTCGACACAGACCTACTCCTTGGTTTACTAGTAATTTACGGTATATGAAGGAGCTTAGGGATAAGGCACACGAAAAATATCGCAAAACTAAAAATGTAGACCATAAAGCACAGTATAAGTCATTGAAAGCCATATTTAATTGTAGTCTTTATTTCGAAAAGCGAGCATTCTACGAACACCACGTCAACAGGCACATCAAAGACACTAAGAATCTGTGGTTAAACTTAAAACGTTTTGTTCTACCATTCAACAAAGATACTAAAGACCTTCCCGGCCACTTAAACGACCCTGAATTGATCAATGACCATTTTCTAGACGTACCAGGTTCAAATAAAGTTGATATATCAAACCTCACTTTCTATGAGTTTAATTTACATCCTGGGTGTTCTTCTTTTAAGTTAAATGTCGTTAGTGAAACTATAGTGTCTAAAACCATTTTGGCTTTCAAGTCGAACGCCATGGGCGTTGATAATATATCTCTTGATATGATCTTTCTCACACTACCAGAAACATTACCAGTCATTACGTCAATTATTAATAGGTCAATCACAACTTCGACTTTTCCTGAATTGTGGAAAACAGCGCTGATTCGCCCAATACCTAAATCCAGTGACCCTTCTTGTGTTCGTGATCTAAGACCGATTAGTTTGTTGCCTTTTTTGTCAAAATTATTAGAAAAAGTAGTGTACGACCAAGTTTTAAATTATTGCGAATCACACAATTTGCTACCTCAAATGCAATCTGGTTTTCGTAAACAGCACAGCACAAGTACGGCACTGCTTGACGTTGTGGATACCATACTGGCAAACCAAGACGAAGGCAAAGGGACAATTTTAACTATGCTGGACTTTTCCAGAGCTTTTGACTCCATTAACATATCCCTCTTGCTGTCGAAATTGTCGTATTACGGTTTTGAGAGTTCTGCAGTACAGTTCTTCCACAGTTACCTTTTTGATCGATATCAACTTGTTGAGGTTAGGGGCTCTGGAGGACCAGCAAGTTACTCCAAAGCTCGGCCTCTTTGTCGAGGTGTGCCACAAGGCTCCATACTGGGCCCATTACTGTTTATCCTGTATTCTTCAGACATAGTTCAATGCATCAAACATTGTAAATATCATTTATATGCTGACGATCTTCAACTGATGGTTTCGTTCGGTAAACATGATGCTGATAAAGCGGTTCAATGTTTAAATGACGATCTAGCGGCTATAGCTTCATGGTCCACCAAGAACTCCCTTGTTCTTAACCCATTAAAATCCAAATTTCTTGTTCTCGGAAGTAAAAAACAAATATCCATGTTTACGCAAAATGATGAGGACGTGAAAATTAACGGAGTTCCAATTGAGCGGGTGTATAATGCACGCAACCTTGGTGTGTTGATGGACTGTCATTTGCGCTTTGAAGAACATATCCTTAACACAGTCCGTTCTTGTTTCTATAGGCTCAAAGTACTCTACAATATACGCCATTTTATTTCTGTAGACCTTAGAATCAAACTTTGTGAATCTCTTGTTCTGTCTAAATTTAATTATTGCGACACTGTCATCGGGCCTTGTCTTTATCACAAAACTCAAAAGATGATTCAAAGGGTGCAAAATGCTTGCGCGCGTTTTTGTTTTGCCATCCCCCCGCGAACATCCGTCTCCCCTTACCTCTGCAGTGCAAATATACTAAAAATGAAACATAGACAACATCTCCACTTTGCTTCTCTTCTTTTTGGAATCATTAATTTTGGAAAACCCTCGTATCTTTTAACTAAAATCACTTGGCGACATCAACGGCGAGCTGAACGTACGGCGGCCAATTACAAACCACTGATGCCCTCTAAATATAAATGCGCAGCATTCCGTGGCAGCTTTCGGTTTCAGGCTACTAAATGCTGGAATGATTTACCGCCACCGATCAGGTCCTGTGCATCCAAATCTAGCCTCCAGTATAATCTGCGTAAATTTTTATTAAACATTCAGAAGTCTGAAACCGTTACGCCGCACTTTTTCTGAGGACCTCGTGTGGTAATTTTATTTGTCTGTTTTGGTTATCATACGATACGAGTATCGCATCGCTTTCACTTTTTAATATCTATTTTAGTATGTCTAACTAACCTAACCCTATATTATTTTATTTTTTACATGTAAATATTTATAAAGTACCCAACTACGTATTTATAAAGTACCCACCTATGTATTTGTTTTGTTCATGTTTTTCATTTGTTTTGTCACTCGGAGGTTAAGACTGAAAAACAGCGTTGTGATTTTGTCCCTACAATTTTGCAACATTAAGCTGAGTCTTAACCCCATTCTTTATTGCACACATTGCTGAACGCAACGGGCAAACCCAATATTTACTTTTTTTTAATTTTTAATAGGATTTTTTTTTTCTGTTCTTTTCATTTGGTAAATATTATTGTTTTGAAATTTAATTGTATAGATATTTAGATGAATTATCTTCTTCGTATAAATATAATTCACATTTAATAATCTTGCTACGACTAATTGTTAGTGTAGCTATAAGATGTTACCACTGATGAAAATGTTACCACTGTATTTATTACTTTTGTTGTTCTGTAATGTGTGCTTTATGTGAATAAAAATCTATTCTATTCTATTCTATTCTAATGTAACAGATGAAGACTAGCTTTACAATGACACTCCGTAAATCGCAAGTCTAAAATATCAAGCTGAGCTGACAAACTCAGTTCTAATTGATCGTTCTTTGAGCTCATTTGTCAACTCCGTAACGATCTCAACTGGATTAATCAAGTTATTTGTTCCTGCACAGGTAGGCTTAGGGCGGAGGTAGATTGATAAACTTTTACTAAAGACCGTTCGATTTGCCCTTCACATAAAATATTTACTTAAGAATCTAGGTGTATAGTTTAGTCTTTTTTGGTCCGTATTGTAAGGGGCGTCTTGTAGAGAGCAATTGGACGTAGTTACAGAAAAAGGAACCAATGTTATGATCGTCAGTCTCAACAACCAAACGCACGGGTGCACTTCAGTTTGTATAAGTTTCAGGAGTATAAGACAAAATTTTAAATATTTTCTTTCTAAAGTTAAAGTTGCTTTGGGTGGGGTTTGGCAGTACCTGAGAGTCGACTTAGGGATTGAAGTGTCCATGAATATTCCTTTATACAGGGTGTTGCCTGTAACAGGAGCAAAAAATCAAATGGAAGACTCCTCTGACAGCCTCTAGTTATTCGCAAAAGGTCCCAGTGTTTTAAAGTTATCCATTAAGGAGAAACAGTATGTTAAAGTTACGACCTATGAGTGATGTATCTAGGTATCACAACATTGTACCTTATTAATGATTAAACATATTGGTAGTTCAGTGGACATAAAACTAAATGAGCTAAAAAGTTTTTTTGAACTCATGGTTTTTTAACTGGTTTAGCAAAAAAAAAATTTTTTTTTTTGTGTTACACCGATTTAACTTTTTTGGTATAAGTCGACTGCAGTAAAACTACATAAAAAAAAGGAAAATTTTTTTTTTTTTGCAAAAAAAAATTTTTTTTTTAAGTTTTAACTATTAAATTATGACTATTTATTGGGTTAATAGTGTACCGTTTAATTTTTTGCTCCTGTTACAGGCAACACCCTGTATAATATTGACGATGGGCAGCATCATCATCATAGTGAGCACACTTACTGTAATCGCCAATCCGCTTGCCCAGCGTGGCGATTATGGGTGTATGTCCAGCAGTGGACTAAGAGAGGCTGGTGACGTACGATTTACACATTATCTTCTGACCAAGCTACCTAATGTTTTCATAACCTGACCCACGAAATGCAAAATTACATTTATTGATCATGTTATTTGTTTTATAATCAATTAGTTAATTATCAGATGTGGTTTTAATTAAAATTAAAGGCAAATTTAACGCAAATCCAGCCAGATTCTGAGCATTGTACCGTTATGTAACGCGGTCTTAACAACGGTGCAATAATATTAAATGCAAGTAATAAGGCAAACGCGTCCATTTGCGTTGGCGGTGTGCCAGATTGGACGTCATAAAGAGCAGAGTTTGCGGAGAATTAACCTTTCGACTAAGTTACGTCGTTGGTTAATTTGTTTATCAGTACCTACTGATGGCAAAGGCATACTTACCATCGTATTCCACTATCAACGGACACGAAATAAAATACATTCTACAAACATTTTATGTTTTTGTCTGTACTAACCAATATCTAACATTAATTTTTACGTTTTTTTTTACTCAATGATAAATTCAGGGACATGCCAATACAAACCGATTTAAAAAAAGATCCTGTACATATATCCTATGTACATGTTTATTTTGTTTCAAATTAGCATGTTCGCAGTACTTTCTATGAAGAATTCCATTTGACCCGTATACATTGACCGAGAGTGCAGTCAGTCAGTACTAAGAAAAAATTTACTGGCTACAAACCCTCAATGAGATTGACAATCTGATTGGCTTCCGATTTTAGTCCTATATGATATTTGTACTTTATTATTTATTTAACTAGGCAAAACAGTTTTGGTAGTTAGTTATACATATGTCGATAACGTAGAACCGATGGCCGTTGGAACGAAAAGATTCTAAAGGGCGCAAGAGTTCGAACGATGCGGGTGATGCAGGATCGCTCATTATTGCATTTTTTGGGGGAGGCACGTTCAGCAGTGGACGTCTTTCGGCTGATATGATGATGATAATGATGTAGATAACGTCTATTGTGGTGTATTTGGCGAATTTTGTGTAGTCAATCTCCTATAGATTTTCGACGTCAGCCTGTCCGCAGCTTTACTACCGAATTATTTACCGTCATCAAACGTTCGAAATTGCGTTACTTGAAGTTTGAAATTAATTTATTATTCGATCAAAATTAATTGGACTATAATAACTGTAGACAGACACTTCAAAGTCGTTTACACTTAAACGAAAACATCAGGCAATATCGATAGAGAAAAAAAAATGTTTAATTGTTAAATCCAAAGTAGATTTTAAATAATTTGTTCATATACTAAACTTCTGCTTGATACATTTAAAGTTACCAAAATACGAATTCAATATCTATTCTATACCGCCTAAAAGTGAGAGAAAGCAAAAAAACTGTATTTGAGTTTAATTTGACGACCTGTCATGGCTGTATATCTATTTAAGTATCTATATGTATCTATCTATTATATATATCGTCGTCTGGTACCCACATCACAAGCCCTAATTGAGCTTACCGTGGGACTAGGTAGGTCGATTTATGTAAGATGTCCCAAGATATATATTTTTTAATTTATTTATTGTTTGACGTCGTTGTCGTGAGTAGGCTTGTGATGGTCTGGTATTTCATCGTTTATGTGAAAGTGCCAAAGTGATGAGTAGCACGATAAACGGCAAATGTGGGAGCATACAAAGTCACTAGGTTCTAATGCAAGTGCGAAAGTGATGCGTAGCACTATAACATGATAAAACGGGACCATCATAAGCCACGGCGGTGACGGTTCAAAAAAGGAGTCTAATATTTCAGCCAAATGTAAGAAAGAAATAACTCATAAGAAACCCGTTACTACAGATGTATAGTGCAAAATCCTTTCTCTTCGGCTTTTCACGGAATCGCCCAATTAATCTCCCTGTCTCAATCAGCTTCAGTGCAATATATACTGAACTTCATTGTGACGGCAATATGAATTCGGATATTTCCGTGAAAAGCCGAAGAGAAAGGATTTTGCACTACATCTGTATTTACCTTTATGTCAGTCTTGGAACCATTTTAATTATTCTTTCGTCATTATTTTGTCATGTGGATTCCGTCACGTATAAATAGAGCCTTATCAATAAGCAATCCCAATGCGTTCCTCATTACTTCGATCGTAAAGGTCCGGGGCTGTATTAATTGCGTGTTTCGACCGTTACACGCGTCTCTGTTATATTTCCCAATATCAAGGGATAATGCGTAATCCCCGGGGAATTTTCTCATAGATTGACGATCGACGGATTAACTTTTACTATTGCAGGAACGTTTCATCCGGGATTACATATTTACCGTTTTGTTTATTTTAGCTAGTGGCACAACCTAATTGAAATTGTTGTTCTAAAATAATTATATATTTGTTGCGTGTGGATAGAAACCTCCTAAGATTTTTATACTGAAAATTTATCTCTGAAAATATTTGAGTAAATAGAAATTTTACTAATATACCTGTAATACTGTCTATCTACCTGGTAAGACAGATTTAGTATTACCTTAGTCATATGTTTCTAGAAATACATTTAATAGTTTGTATAGTTATGTTCTTTGTTTATTAAGAGGTGGTTAAAAGATATATAACACTACCTACCTGTAATACTGTCTACCTACCTGGTAGGACAGATTTAGTATTACCTTAGTCATAATTTTCTAGAAATACGTTAAATAATGTGTATAGTTTTGTTCTTTGTATATTAGGAGATGGTTAAAAGATGTTAGTATACATCTGATTGTTTCACTAAATGATTATTAAACGTGACATTGACATTTTTATCACTAGAATTTTCTTAATGGACGATAATAACATTTTTTTTAATTACTAAGCAGTTTTTATCCCTAGTTACATTTTTTATCTCTGTAAATAAGGTAAGCTTTTTAAAAGGGGTAAGCGTTTTACTAATATCCGCTTTCTTACGTTAAGCAAAGATACAGGGCTATCACTTACCTACCTCACATTTTTCAAGGTATTTTATTTTAAAAGAACATACAATACTTCAAATATATTCGATGTGTATACTCCCATGTTTATTCTTTAATTACAAATTAAATGAAAAGTCAATATTTTGTCATGGAATTTCAGTTAAGATGAAATACGGAGGGCCGATACTTCATCAACACATGGTCATATTTATCTGTATCCACTCTAGATAGGTAATCTTATTGGGCCAATAAATATAATTATTTCTAAGTAAATTAATTTATATTATTCTATTATTATATTATGTCGAACATGTTCATCATGTAACGCAAATTAAAACTTGATGGATAAAGCAATGTTTTATTAAATAAGGGATTTATTGAAAGTAGAATATCTAGGGGCCGATTTTTCAATCGCAAGACAAACAATATCTATCCGATAAATGTCAGCTGTCATTGTCATCTATGCGTGTGTTGAAAAGGATGGAGATATTTTATTTTGACAGATATATTTACCTGGCGATTGAAAAATCGGCGGCAAATGTAGCTAAGTGATCTGCAAATTGTATTAACAACAAAGAGCATATACTTATGTAAGTATGCTTCTGAAATAGTCAGTGTGTACACTTGTACAGCCCTACACAAGACACGGCTGCCGGCGCGGGTTACGCTGAGTTTTTTTCCGGTCAAATGGATGGAATTTTAATTAGTGACTCGTTAATGAAGGAGGCTAAAGGGTGCTCGCTTGAAGCTTTTTCAATATACCTCTTTTTATCCGCCCATTTAATAAAATTCATTAGTCAGCGAGTCAATTCTAATGTGCCTATTTACGAATCGGCTTCGTTTGTTGTAAGTGTTTAATCTATAGATAAATTCAATAGATTGAATTAACTACACTCAACAAAATGTTCCGGTTACTACCATTAATTGTAGAAATTCAATAACAATAATTTGTAATATTGTAATATTTAGAATAGTATATTTAATACTGAATTCGAGTTTTAATTGAGTATTCTGAAAATATACATTATTTTGTCTACATAGTTGAAGTAATTTCATTGCACTACGTTTGTTTTCATGATATTGTAGAAACCGAATAGGTACTTTTGCTTTTGAGCGAATAGGTGCAAATAATGTAATAATTTATTTTTGTACCAATAATACATTAAAGAATCTATTATGGTACAGTTTCAAGTGATCTTCATAAATAAAGAAGTCTGGGTTTAATTTTAGTAACATTATAGCTTACAGGTTTTATGAAAATAACGGTTAAATTAGACTTTTCTTTGAAGTTACTCTTTTCGTACTAAATTCAGTTATGGTTAAAAATAACCCCGATTTAATAAAAAATAACTGTGGTCGTGCTAAGTTTGACTTAGTGTATATTCCTAGTATAAATGCTATTACACGAAGACTCAAATGATGTCAGTACACATCCATAAAGGCCGACTACAACATTAATATCGCACTACCCATAACGTACAACCGACCTCCAACTTTTTCCCCTTACTATCTAATCGGGCGGCGCATAGTGGGCCTCGTTAGTATAATGGTCGTATTAATTGCCCACCGTATTGTTTGTGCCCGGGATGGGATCGTCCCAGGATTAACGATTGCAGTCCCGGGAGAAGGCACAGTCGTTGAGTTCACAGTAAAACAGTGGTGATTTTGATAATACATGAATTGAAGGTAGGCAAACGGAATTAGCCAACCGGGGGCCCCTTTCTCAAAAGCTTGTAACATGTAATACAAGTGTAAGTCTAATTTTGACACCTATTAATAATTAGATAAGGGGCCCGTTTCTCGAAAACTTGTAACTTGTAATACA